>LPNX010980589.1:0-52053 GCA_001517045.1 Pseudotsuga menziesii | reverse complement strand
CCACCGTGATGGTTCGATCTAGGTGTTGGATTTTCACCTGTTGGTTTGTTAATTTGGGAGAGTGAGTCCTAATTATACTATTCACTCAAGTGATTTTGATATAGCTTGACTGATCAGACGAACCGCAACCAAGTGCAGAGCATACACACTAGAGTCTTGTCAATTTTAGTAAGTTTTAAACTGGGTGTTCTTGTTTAAAAGAAAACCCTCCAGGAACCACTTTCGATCCAATTGGATCTCAATCGGGGAATAGAGGAGGGGTTAATTTTATAATAGCTGAAAAAAAATGATCAAAAGAAAATAGATACACAATTCTAGTTTTCTAATTAGTCCTACCATGAATCTCCTTCCCCTTTCGGGTCAATCGGGAAGTCGTGGGGTAAGTATTAAGATTACTTTGAAATATAAAGTATGGAATATGAAATTAATAATAAAATAAATTATACTACCTTGCATATTATATCAATACTAGTTTGAAAAGAAATGAGCAAAATGCAACAAAAATGACACCGACGCAAATCCCCCTAGGGGGGGACGGGGAATCGGCTCGAAAGAGCCTATTCAAAAATAATTTTATTAACAGTGGTTACAACATCAGAGAACTGATATAATTCCTCTTTATCCTTATATGGATTGAAATCAAGAGATTACAATGTGCGAAAATCAAAGGTTTTAGTCAAATGGGAGACCCCTGGGGGGATTTGAACGCTCCTGAAGACACTTCCGAACAGAAGCTTCCTTTATTTTCTGTTACACCTGCTAAAAAATAGTGAGCATTTTAGAATAAAATATTCCAAAAATCACTTTAATAGTACCTTTGGATCAGCCTACCTTAACTCAAAAAAGATGGAGTTAAAACTAGCTAAACAAGTGAAAAAGGAACCAAGGAAAGCAAGCTTTCCTTGGGATCTTGGATTTCTGTCTGTGCAGCCAATGAAATATGCACTGATTTGCTGGATTTATCTTTTATAACAGAAAAGAGAAATATAATGCATGCAGCCTACAAGTTTTCTTCAAATTTCCATGCAAAAAGGACGATTTCCCTAAAGCTAGATCTAGAATGCTTATGAAACTTTTTAACTCCAAGATCTAGACTATGGGATTTGATAAGATAGATCTATGTTGGAATTAATTTTAAGATGATATATCTAATCAAAATCAAATCTATGAACAAATTAACCGGGTAAAAATGTTGATTTTGAGGGAGGAAGAGGAGGAGAGAAATGTCGGTTTCCTTGAAGATCCACAGTGGAGCTTTCAGGTGGAGTGTCAAGGGACTATGCCTTTGGAAGGTTTTGAAGAGAGTGAAGAAGCAAAATAGATCAGCATCCTCTCCAATGTAGGAACCTGTAGCTCGGATGAAATCAAAGAACTTGCCAAGAAACTTGTGAGATCCGATTAGTACATACACAGAGATTCAAAATAACGTGCATATAAGCTTATATGACATGTTGAATCTAGATCTCTAAACATGCATCAAAGGAAGGATATGGTCAATAAAATTATTGAAAAGCACATTTCCTATCAAGATTATAATAATTCTATTATCAATCTTAACAACGGATCTACAAGCAATTAGCAAAAAAAATGAATACAGATACAGGTTACCTCAGTAAAATAATGGCAATAATCATCCACACATGTAATGGCACAACACCGTCTAGTCTCCAAAGCTTTTCTTTATTTCAAATGAAGAATTACAACAGTACAATAGCAGCAGCACCTCAATCCTAGTTCTAACTAGCTTGGAAGAGGAGGCTGTGCCTGGATATATACAAAATACAAGACATCCAGCCCAGGGGGGGCACAATTCCTCATGGAATCAGATGAAATCAACTGATGGAGAGTTCATCAATGCAGAACTGAAGCTGAACTGAGCCTAATTGTCAACCGGGGGCTTGATTGAGCTGACACATCAACCCATACACTGACACATCAGTCCACAGAGCATCCAAGAGAGTTCACACGTGTGGAGGAGAGAGAGAGGGCGCAATTCCCCATGAAGACAGCTGAAGATCAACTCTGGATCTGATTTGATCACCTCCTTCAGTCAAGGATTTGTCAGATCCAGTCAATATGCTTCAGATATGACTGATTTCAATCAAATCGGCTAATAATCCACTGATTTATGATTTTGGATTTGCTCCATTATTCATCAATTTATTAATTAAAATAATCAATAATTGATTTTTGGGGCTTTCTGACCTGAATAACGGGAAATCACTCAAAACTTAGGAAATAGTGGGTCCATGGGTTTACATGGTGCTCTTAGCTTGAAAATGAGCACCTACATGACTGAAACTGATTATTTGGCCCACTTTTATTACAAAATCAAATTTTCCAATTAAACTATTAAAAAATAGCCTAAGTTTTGGAAAAATTAAATTTTAATAAAGAACACTGAAAAAACTAAAAAATTGAAAATTTGAAAAACACCTAGGGGGACTTAGACATGTTCATATGACTCGATAATGATGTCTAGAATGTTTATACATTGACACATAGGCTCTAATAACCTCAATAGGCCTAAATGCCAAGCCGACCACCCCAACTTTGGAGGTATGGAGTGAAAAACTCAGAAATTATCAGTCGTTTATTCAACAACCAATAATAACCAAGGGAAAAACACCCTGGGCTGATCGGATTGACAAATAAAGTCTAAGAGACCGAGTCTTTTACAGACATTATCATGCTAGAACATTTATTACAACTCCCCCATGGGGTCTGAACATGTGATATAGTACAACAAGCACTTCCAAAGGTCTTCTTAAGTCCGAACAAGTTATCCTTGTCCAGTTCACTAGGCTCACTTGATAAAAAACCACTAAGTACAACTTAGGTGGTAACATTCTGGCTCCAACTGCGGGACATGTACTTGATCTAGTCATAGGGCAAGGAGAGGATACGAGAACACCAGAATCTCTGGTTTATACACCTTGTAAAAACATATCAACTTGACAAGAAAACATTAGTAGCACAAGCTTTACATACAAAACCAAATGAAACGTTAAGCTGATTTATTTAAACAAAATAAATATAACTAACTAATGAAAACAAAAATGTTTGATTATATCTAAGTACAAAACAAAAAATGCGGAAAGTAAATGCTCTTTTTCAAGGAGCTTATTTTCCTACTCTAAGGATGATATAAAAAGGGTTAAGTGTAATCAGAAATCCAATGTAACCACCTAAGAATTTTATTAACATAAGAAAAAATTTCCTTGTCTTTGGTTACCAACCAAAGTAAGGATACTTTATTCAGAAAATTCAAACCTGCGTGATGATCCAGAATTGGTGGGATGGATGGGAAATCATAGGCATGAATAATGTCGTCAAACTTCCTCCCAAACTAGTAAGTACTTGCGCAGGCTTCTTCTATCCATGACTGGACAGAGTTGATGTAAAAATGAGAATGATGACTCTAGATTGACTACACCGTGATACTAATCATCAAGGCTTACTGGATGATAATTCACTGTATAAGCCCCGAGTGGCTCCAAGTCATGAGGAAACTCTATATGTGAAGATGATAGTTGAGACTGATATTCTAATAACTGCATCACATCTGTCTTTTCACAACACTTCTTTTCCATGTCTTCATTATTGATACCTTTGTGCGGCTCTGCATGATATGAATTTGAATGATCTTATAAGAGTTTTGAATGCTGCTTTTCCATACTAGGATTTTCCAAGGTCTCCATATCCACGCTTCCCTCTATGGAAGTATAGTAGATTGGACTTCCACAAATTTATAAATAGACACTCCCCTTGCTAGATATAGCATAGATAGGATTCTTAATAAGATATCCACAAAAATCCCAATAGTCATCACCATCATCTATGTTATATGTGATGGATTCCCCATTGTTGATATCAGGTTCCGATATCGAGTTCTCTTTGTCTTCATTACTGATACTGATATATGGCTCAGGCTGATCATGTGGATAAACTGCATGCTCCTTTTTCATATCAAAGTTTCCCAAGGCCACATGGTCCATGCTCTCTCCTTTAGATATGCCATAGATAGAAAAATCAACAAAACCATCAAAATTTTCTGGTTCATTATTTTCCTCTTTATTCATGTCATAGACTAGATTTTCCATGAATGTACAGGATTCCTCATCAACATCTTTGTCAGGGATAAGGGAGTCTTCATCACTTGTATCATGCTCCAAGATATACTTGTCCTCATTTTCATACTCATCTTCTTTAGAGAAAAGGCCACAAGGTAGTAAACCTTCCAGACTGTCATCATTATATGGAGAACACATAGGAGTCCCATCATGTATATTACAGTTTTCATCATAAGTTTCACTATAAGATTCTGCAATGGTTTCATCCTTAGGCTTGTACTGTTTAGATGGTGACAAAGGGTAGGCCTGGCCTACCATGTATATATGATCAGGCTCGCTTGCATTTGTTTCCTGATTACTGACCTCGGGAAGTCCATGTTCCATGACTTGATTTGCAACATAACAAGTGCTTTCTTGATGGAATTGTTCATAGGGTCTACACCATGGAATTACTTCTTCTACCACGTTAGTTGAGTCTAATTGGTTTGGAATCCTAGGCTCTTGTTGAGGAAACTTCTTTTGATACATCTTATTCTTCCTAGGCTGAAAGTTCCTAGGTCCATTATTTCTTTCCATTGTGATTATTCTATTGTGCATAAGATTCAATTGTGCAGATTGATCTGCCATAAGTTGGTTTTGACTAGTAACCAAGTATTTTATCATGTCTGTTACCTTTTCCATGGGATCTTCAGAGGCTCCCTTTTCTTCCGATTCAAAGGATTTTCCCTTTTCTTTGTTGTATGAAGTGTTTCCCCTAGTGTAACCTAGAATGTTGGATTTGCTTGAAGATTGCATATTCTTTTCTATTTTCTCGGCCAATTCCTGAGCAGTTTTTAGATCGACCGGATCTTTGTCCCTTAACCGGTACCTCAAATCACCAGTGAAAGCTTCGATGTAAGATATGAGGATGGAGGAATCCCTTGGCTTGATTTATCTAGGGAGGTCTGCAACCACATGCCTGAACTTAGTATTAAATTCATCAATGGTTTCATTCTCCATCTTCTTTATGTTATGGAGGGCAGCAAGTAGATGTCTTGGTTCTTTCTTTCCCCCCCATTTCTTCTTAAAACCCTCTAGGAATTCACTAATAGTTTTATATAAATCATCATCTAGGTCAAAGTACCATTCTTCGACATCATCTTCCAAGGATAAAGCAAAGAGCGTCATTTTGACATCATCATGGTCATGGGCAGCATCATTGCAATAACTAACCAGGTGCTTTTCAAACTTTCAAAGGTGAGACTTGGCAGTGATGGCATTATTTCCCTGAAATATGGGGAGCTTCTTGATAGAATCTTTTGGAATGGCGTGGGGAGCACCTGCTATATGAGAAAAGTCAAGGGGTTTGAATAATTCCATCATTTCTTGAGATTGGTGAACATGACTCTCTACAAATATGTGATGGATATCTGAGAGGGATTGGTCTCCTAAATCTTCAAGGTTTCTAAGAGAAGTTTTCCTATTCAATATTTCCCTAATAAACCTTTTGGGATTAGGGAGAGGATTGAATAATTGTAAGCGGTTTCTTCGGGTAGAAATTCTTGAAGGGATGTTAAACAGTGGAGTCGCCAGATGGATTGAGTTTTAATTTTTATGTTTTTTAAAGACTAGATCAATCAAAAGTTTTTATCTTTTTAGTTGTTTAGAAAAAAGTTAAGTTAAGTCGTACTCGGGAATAAAAATATTTATCCCCAGCAACAACACC
Source organism: Pseudotsuga menziesii (assembly GCA_001517045.1). Taxonomy (NCBI): domain Eukaryota; kingdom Viridiplantae; phylum Streptophyta; class Pinopsida; order Pinales; family Pinaceae; genus Pseudotsuga; species Pseudotsuga menziesii. The sequence goes on along the minus strand of LPNX010980589.1, from coordinate 46,275 downwards.
AAAAGATGTTGCTACCTTTCACACACCTAGGTCACGTGGCAGAAATCTTCAAGCCACTCAGTGTGTCCTTGGGGGCAAGTCTTGAGTCAAGGCTATCACCTTGTTCTTGACTCCTCCGTTTAGGCTCAACTCCTAATGAATCGAAGGGGGGTAGACCCTATTAAGTTACTAAGGATAATTACTTAGTGTTGTGATGTTAAACTGATTGAGTTACTTAGGAGTTTTCAATTTAACTATAGATGATCAAAGATGGCAAGATACAAAAGATGAACACACGAAAGCATAATGTTGAGACATAATATATATATAAAACAAGAAAATAACCAATGCCTTAGAATGGAGTCAAAAAATATAAACAATGTACTTGCGCGTGCTTGGAGTGAGTGTTTTGTGATTGCCTCTTGGTATGTTTTAAGTTAAAATTGAAGTGTTAGTTGATTAAAATTAGGCAAAGGGGGGACTCCAGATATACCCTAGAGTACTTGGAGTATGTCCAAAACTAAACCTTCACGGCTACCCGCAAGTAATATGTGGGATGAAATGGAGTATCTGGGGCTATTGTTCATAACGCACCCGTTAGGGTGTGACAGAGATCGGTGCCCCGATGTCACTTTTCAAAAGTTCCCACTTCCTTTGGGTATTTTTCCACCGTGATGGTTCGATCTAGGTGTTGGATTTTCACCTGCTGGTTTGTTAATTTGAGAGAGTGAGTCCTAATTTTAATAGTCACTCAAGTTCTTTTGATACATCTTGACTGATCGGATGAACCGCATCCAAGTGCAGAGCATACACACTGGAGTCTTGTCAATTTTAGTAAGTTTTAAACTGGGTGTTCTTGTTTAAAAGAAAACCCTCTAGGAACCTATTTCGATCCAAGTGGATCTCAATCAGGGAATCAAGGAGGGGTTAATTTTATAATATCTAAAAAACAAATGATCAAAAGAAAATAGATACACAATTCTAGTTTTCTAATTAGTCCTACCACGAATCTCTTTCCCCTTTCGGGTCAATCGGGAAGTCGTGGGGTAAGTATTAAGATTACTTTGAAATATAAAGTATGGAATATGAAATTAATAATAAAATAAATTATACTACCCTACAGATTATATCAATACTAGTTTGAAAAGAAATGAGCAAAAAGCAACAAAAAGGACACCGACGCAAATCCCCCCAGGGGGGATGGGGAATGGGCTCGAAAGAGCCTATTCAAAAATAATTTTATTAATAGTGGTTAAAATATAAGAGAACTGATATAATTCCTCTTTATACTTATATGGATTGAAATCAAGAGATTACAAGGTGCGAAAATCGAAGGTTTTAGTCAAATGGGAGACCCCTAGGGGGATTTGAACGCTCCTGAAGACACTTCCGAACAGCAGCTTCCTTTATTTTCTGTTAAAACTGCTAAAAACCAGAAAGCATGTTATAATAGCATATTCCCAAAATAACTTTAAGATTACCTTTGGATCAGCCTACCTTAACTCAAAAAAGATGGAGTTAAAACTAGCTAAACAAGTGAAAAAGGAACCAAGGAAAGCAAGATTTCCTTGGGATCTTGGCTTGTTGTTTGTGCAACCAATGAAATATGCACTGATTTTCTGGATTTATCATTTATAACAGCAAATATAAATCTAATGCATGCAGCCTACAAGTTTTCTTCAAATTTCCATTCAAAAAGGACGATTTCCCTAAAGCTAGATCTAGAATGCTTATGAAACTTTTTAACTGCAATATCTAGACTATGGGATTTGATAAGATAGATATATTTTGGAATTACTTTTAAGATGATATATCTAAGCAAAATCAAAGCTATGAACAAAGTAAGCGGGTAAAAATGTTGATTTTGAGGGAGGAAGAGGAGGAGAGAAATGTTGGTTTCCTTGAAGATCCACAGTGGAGCTTTCAGGTGGAGTGTCGAGGGACTATGCCTTTGGAAGGTTTTTAAGAGAGTGAAGAAGCAAAATATATCAGTATCCTCTCCAATGTAGGAACCTGCAGCTCAGCTGAAATCAAAGAACTTGTCAAGAAACTTGTGAGATCCGATTACTACATACACAGAGATTCAAAATAACATGCATATAAGCTTATAGGACATGTTGAATCTAGATCTCTAAACATGCATCAAAGGAAGGATATGGTCAATAAACTTATTGAAAAGCACCTTTCCTATCAAGATTATAATAAGCCTATTATCAATCTTAACAACGGATCTACAAGCAATTAGCAAAAAAAAATAATATAGATACAGGTTACCTCAGTAAAATAATGGCAATAATCATCCACACATGTAATGGCACAACACCGTCTAGCCTCCAAAGCTTTTCTTTATTTAAAATGAAGAATTACAATAGTACAATAGTAGCAGCACCTCAATCCCAGTTCTAACTAGCTTGGAAGAGGAGGCTGTGCCTGGATATATACAAAATACAAGACATCCAGCCCAGGGGGGGCACAATTCCTCATGGAATCAGATGAAATAAACTGATGGAGAGTTCATCAATGTATAACTGAAGTTGAACTGAGCCTACTTGTCAACTGGGTGCTTGATTGAGCTGACACATCAACCCATACAATGACACATCAGTCCACATAGCATCCAGGAGAGTCCACACATGTGGAGGAGAGAGAGAGGGTGCAATTCCCCATGAAGATAGCTGAAGATCAACTTTGGATCTGATTTGATCACTTCCTTCAGTCAAGGATTTGTCAGATCCATTCAGTCTGCTTCAGATCTGACTGATTTCAATCAAATTGGCTGGGAATCCACTGATTTATGATTTTGGATTTGCTCCATTATTCATCAATTTATTAATTAAAATAATCAATAATTGATTTTTGGGGCTTTCTGACCTGAATGATGGGAAATCACTCAGTGGGGGGACATTGGTAATAAACACAATCCTAAAATGGTGATCATGTTTTTATGTTTTTTATGTGTAGTAACAAGACCTAATGTTTACATGCAGATGTTGGTGGTGCATGACCTGGAGGATATTCTCCTATGGATAGATGATCTGGCGATCAATTTGTTCACCAGGGTGATGATCACCTTACTGAGTTGGAGGATAACTTAGAGTGGCTGACTCTTGACATTCCTGACACAGTGATAGATGACCTCCCCATGAGTTATCAGAGACATACTATAGGGGTGCCAAGCTATTTCAATGGACTTCTTCTCAAGGTAGCATGCACTATCATGTGCTATCATGAGAATCACTAGATAGTGGACTGCATGATGTACTACTAAAAGTTGACTGTATTTAGGGTTTTTTGTATGATTTTGTATTTCCTGAAAGCCACAGTGCTTCAGACGAGGCCTCGTGACCACATTTTTTGTAAAAAAGACATTATATATATATACAGACTTATTACTGGTGTTTATATGTCTCAAATGGAAATCATATTTACATGAGTTTTATGTGTCATTTACAGTTTATTTTACAATGAACCATGTTTATTTTACAAGTTATGAATGGGAAATATACCAGTCTAGGATGTAGTTTGCTAACGAATCAACAATCGTATTATCTCACCTAGGGACATGCCTATAAGTAATACACTCGAATGACCTTTCTAATAAGCGCACTCTCTAAAATAACCAGACGATTATAGGGTTTCTGATGGTATAAACATGGTTTAGATGACAAACCACTAATTGTGAGTCCATAAACACTACGAAGTCATAAATTTCCTGAGATGTAGCCTCAGTCAGTAGACCTATTACCGCCTAATATTCGACTATGTTGTTCGTAGCAGGACCAATACAATCCACTCCTAAACTGATCAAGTCATGATCCAGGGAATAGAGAACCCAAGCAGCTGAAGCAAGGTTTAGGGTATGACGACAAGCACTATCAACGAAGCCGTAAAAATCCATTCGATCTGCATAACCAAAACATGGTATAATAGTTTGGATACTAAACTCAACACCATACTAAATCAAGACACAACACACTAAAAGCCAATAATATACATATATACAAGGTATCATACAAAACTGATTTAAGCATAGTAACTCTTGAGGTACAACTCATTGCGAGGTTGCCCAAAGGGGATCCCATCATAATTTATGAACTCGTAAGCTCCTTTTTCTAAAAATTTACTGATGACAAAGGGACCATACCACATTGACTCAAACCTCCCTTTTCCTAGTTTATCGTGTCTCTGATTGTAGGTCAGAACCAAGGATAATTTAAGGGGCAAAATTTATCCCATGGGCTATTTTTAGGGGTTTTTCTCCAAAAAACAATTCGCCATTTTGCATTTTTTGAAGCCCTATTTCACCAAACTTTGATGGGGTAAACTTTTTTCACCCTAAAAATCACCAAATTATTATATAAATGATATAAAATCCTTGGAAAATAAAATATTTTTTGAAAAATATCGCCAAACATTTTATAGTTGGCATTTTAGGAATTGGTAAGATTCGCCAACATTTATACACTTTTAAATAAGTATGGTTCCTTAAAATCATCCTTGGTCAGAACTAGGTCACTGTCATTGAAAACCCGAGGCTGAACATATTTATCGTACTGGGACTTGCTGCGTTTCTTATGTGCCTCATTAGCTAAGGCGACATCTCTTCTAGTTTCGTCAAGACTAGTTAGGTATAGAAATATCTCTTCCTCAGTGGAAGTGTTTGGAAGAAGTTCCACTACAAGTTTTAGTGACAGAATCTAGCATTGGATAGGAAGGACAGTTTCTAGTTCATAAACTAATTGGAATGGTGTGAAACCATTCGTTGTTTTTATCGAAGACCTGTTAGCCCAAAGGGCAAAAAAGAGAGTCAGGTGCTAGTTGGATTTATGATCTCCAACCATCCTTTGTAGCATGGTTTTTAAAACTTTGTTAATGGCCTCTACCTGACCATTAGCCTGCGGATAGTAAGGTGTTGAGTTTTCATGGTGAAAACCCAACTTAATACTCAACTCAGTCATTATCTAATTCTGAAAATGTGATCCATGGCTAGTGACAATAGACTATGGGACTCCAAACCTAGCTATCATGTGATTAAATAAGAAGAGGGTGGAATTCTTACCATCGTCTACATACGTAGGCATAGCCTCAACCCATTTTGTGAAATAATTAATAGCTACGATGATGTAAGCATGCTCCCCGACTAAGGTAGGCTTACAATGCATAAAGTCAATTCCCCATTTGGAGAAAGGGCCAACTGCAATGATGGGGTGTAAAGGAGCAGGGTGGGTGTGCTTTTTCAGATATAAATGTTGGTAGGGTGGTCATTTCTTATCATCCTCGTGACAGTATTTGAATATTGAAGGCCAAAAATAGCCAGCGCGAAGTATTTTGTAGGCTGTAGCCATCCCAAAAAGATGACCACCAAACAATCCAGAGTGGCAATCATTAAGGACTTGTTCAGCCTCTTCATGTGTAAGGAATCGTCGAATAATGGAATCAATTCCATGTTTATACAATGTATCATTTAACATAAGGTAGTACTTTGCATGGTGATGGATATAGCAACGATCATCACGGGATATATTGGGATGAAATATTTGATTTTGGAGATAGATGATTAAATCTCCATACCATGGGTTTGTTGTGCTTATCGGGAATATGAATTCATCTGGAAATGAATAACTGGGATTAGTATCCATCAATGAATAGGGAAGGTCACACATCAGCTCTGCAAAGACCAAAGTTTCTTTGAAGTGACCTTGGCAAACTCAAGGTTGAATTCTTGTAGGATGACAATCCAACGGGAATATTTGTCCCCTATCACTTGCCGAGTTAGGATGTAGTACATAGGGTTCTGATCTGCAAGTACCGTGGTAGTGTGAAGTAGGATGTAATGATGGAATTTATGAATAGCAATGATAGTAGCCAATGCTAACTTCTCCACACATGAGTATTGGGTTTTAGAATCAATAAGATTCTTACTGGCATAATATATCATGTGCTCCTGACCATTGGGATCTTCTTGTTGATGTATTTTCAACTTCGGAATGTATTCACTTGTATATCTTATGTATTGTACCCCGATGTTTATTCCAGGAAGTATCTATAATTTAATTGAGTCATGTCATTCCCCGATGTTCCGATCAAGAGATTCAATAAGTAAACAAGTCATGTAAATTCATTGAGGTTAACCCTCCATTGTAAGTCGAGGCAATAGTCCCCACAATTGTGTCAAGGTTAACCCTCCTTGTTGATCGAAGGGAAAAGTCCCCACAGTTGGGGGAACTAGGGTTAGCAGACTCTCCTAGAGATGTCAACCCTAGTAAGTAATTATTAAGTGGGGCCGACATGTTGAAATAGACATTAAGTGAACAAAAGAATATAAATAGAGAGTGAGACTCTCTATTTATTACACACACACACTCACTCACTGGGTTGCGTGAGTGAGAGAGAAGAAGTTGGGATCAGAGAGAGAGACTACTGTTGTTGGGAGATCATCTTTATATTTTTGGGTTTTAATTTTGGTGCTGATTCTATCTCTGAGGAATTTGCAGGGTTTTCTCCTTTATGGTTTCCCCGAGAAAAATCTTTGTGTCTATTGTCTCTTGTGTTTGATTGTTGTGCTTGTTATTCTCTTAGTTAAAGATCCTAATATAATGCTAGCTTGAATGATAAAAATATAACATGGTATCAAAGATAACATAAGAAGAAGACAATGTGTAGTTGTAGAATCTAGGACTTCTTAATTTTTTGGTCTCTCTCCACAATCCATCAGCAAAAGGATGCTAGGATAACTCATCATTGAAGGGTGCATCTTTCTATCAAAGCAGAGTTTGATTCCGGGCATTTTCAGTTTTTGGTGCGGGAAATTAGGGCTTTTTACAGAAGAGGATGTTTTGAGTGAGCCCAGCATAGGATTGTTCTCCTCATCAAAATAAAATTTTAGAGACCTGGGTCAATATTTTTGGTTGGGTGTAACTCCAGGAAAGTCAAACGCTAGTTTGACCCCGAGTTGGAAAAACCCTAAATACTAAAACTGATAAGCTTTGGTAAAATTGCTATATCTTGAGATTTCAGAAGTCTGAAGGGGAAAAAATTTCACAAGTTGTATACACAATCCTGATGTACACTATGTATAAGTTTCAACCTCAGATTCACTGTATTCTAGGAGATATGATTCCTCCACGTTAGGGTTCCAACCTCTCCTAGGATTCATCCTTAAACAGGACACCTGGCGAGAATTGATATATCTCGGGATACATAGGTACAAATGAAATTTATCAAGAATTTCCAAAAATGGCACAGAATGTATTTTCTATGGACAAAGTTTTAGACCCCGAAGATAAAACAATGACACATGGAAGTCCGTACAACTTCGCTATTCTGAACAGTCCTGAAATAGGTCACCTTGGAAACTGCTCATAAGTCCCAATTGGTGAAACCAATTCTGATGAAACCTATGGTTTTGGAATAGGGACAAGTGAGGATACCTCAGCGCAATGTTTTAGACATAGAGGAGTAGTAATTGCAGAGATACCTCAGAAAAAGTATCAAGAATTTTTGCAGAAGAAATTGGAAAACTAGGGCTTCCTGTTCCAGGAGCTTCCCTCCACTATTTTCAGAAAAGGACTACATTGGATAGCTCACATTGAAGAGGTCTATCTTTCTATCCAATCAGATCTAAAATATTCCAAGTTTTGAAAATTAGAGTTTCTCTGACAAACCCTAGATCAACCGCGTCGGAACCAGGACGGACACCTCAAATCGGATGTCACTAGTTCTTGAAGGAAATGAACTAGACACCTACATAAGTAGAGAGGTTCCAGTTCCAGAGAGAGATGAGGCTAAAATCCTTACACATGAAGAACTTGGTCAAGGCTAAGAATATCATTGCTGATTCAATCATGGACCAACTTAGACCACAAGTGTCTTCCCCAAAGACACCAAAAGAGATGTTTGATTCCTTGACCAAGCTATTTAAATGGAAGAACATAAATCGGAATATGAATTTGAGAAAATAGTTAAAGAATGTGAAGATCCAGAATGCAGAGACCATACAGTCATATTTTACGAGGGTCTCTCAAATCAAAGAACAACTTGTAGCAGTAGAAGAAGAAGCTCATAATAAGAGAAGATAATATGGGAAAAACTGAAGATCAATCTCTCACCATCCAAAGAAGATCCCTCAAGCAATGAGGAATACGAAGGACTCAACTCTTGAATAAAATCTTATCCATCTTAGCATTTGGATAAGAAATGATGAATGAGGAAGATGATGAAGTTGAAGGCTCAAGAAGGAGTCTACCCATGAAACAAATAAAGATAAGTATTCAATTGTCATTTCATGATACTGTTTTGTTATGCATTTGTTTATATTCAGTTGATGTATTATGCATGGTAGAATGTTTGCATTAATGACAGTATACTACTAATACACATGTGATGGGTAAGTAGCTCATGGTGCTATACAACTCTCCATTGCTACTTATCTATAATGAAACTTATTTGCTGACATATTGGATAAGTGCACAATCTCAATGTTGTCCTGGTATAGATGGAAGGCATCTAGAAAGTTTTCGTGAGATATGGATGAATGTTATATTAGCTAAAATAGTTGCATAATCATATACGTTGATGCAAAATAATTCTACATTATGAATATGCCTTATGAAATGTTTCTAACCATACAACTAATGCATTTGACTTGTATGAAATATCGTGTATATAATCACCTATAAGAAAAGAAGGATGAGACTTGCTCCGAAGAACAAGTGACGACAGATAATGAATAATATGATGAATGCAGCAACATCATTGATGCAGAACCTTCCAGCTATGAAGAAGTAACCAAGAAGAAAGGGAAGACTAGTTCAAGAAGAATGATGTCTAGGATGTAGTATAGATACATGAAGGGAAGTTCATAGTTCCATCATGTAGTAGATGGAAACATCGTGGGATACAAGGCAATATTCGTAGCATGAGGCTTCTCATGAAAAGAATGCATAGACTACGAAGAGACATTTGCAGCCAGTGGGAGTTGAGACACATGATAGGAAAAATCACGTGTGCAAATGAAAGAAGGCCTTGTATGAGCTTAGAAGACACCCATGGGATAACACATACATGAGGAGCTTGATGAAGATCTAAACCTTTGCTACAAGGTTGAAGATGAAAGTCTATAGAGGATGACAAGCTCACATATGGGTGCAAGAAGAAATTTTGAAAATGTTCAAGATATAGGATCTTGGTATCCAGTGATCCTATATGGGTACATAGAATATTGGTAGCAGAGGAAGCTACTTGTCACTCTAGTACAGAATGTTTCAGTGTATAGAGTACGAAAGACAGAGGGAGAATGATGCTTCACTTCAGAGGGACTGACTACAGAATATCCTGAGGTTAGACATGGTACAACAGGATGGACAACTTACTGATGATTCTAGGATTTACTAAGAGTAAAGTGGATTCCAACCTTTTATTTAAGGTTGAAGGTGGAAGACCAATGATGCTCCTGTTATATGTCGATGACTTGTTCCTGATAGAAAAGAGAAACTCATTAAATTTGCAAGAAGAAGACTTGGTGCCGAGTTTGAGATGAAGGACTTGGATATGATGCACTATTTTCTAGGCATGGAGGTGTGGTAGAATGTAGATGGAATCTCCCTGGGACAAGGGAAGTATGCAGTAGAGATCTTGAAGAGGTTCAAGATGATGGACCACAAGGCCATGACCACACCTATGGAATAAAACCCGAAGCTATTGAGTGATTCTTCATCATAAGTGGTTGATCCCACGATGTATCGTCAGATGATTGGGTCCTTGGTGTACCTGATGAATACAAGACTAGATATTTACTTTGCTGTGAACACCTTGAGCCAGTTCCTGATAGATACGAGACATGTTCACTTGATTGCTACAAGTCATATTCTAAGGTACCTAAAGGGTATAGTCAATTATGGGCTCAAGTATAAGGCTGATTAGAAGATTAACCTGGAAGGTTATGGTTATTCATATTGGGAAGGCAGTGCCATCGATAGAAAGAGTACCTCAAGGTGTTGCTTTTGTATACGATCAAGTGTGATCTCTTAGTTTAGCAGGAAACAATCCTATGTGGCACTGAGTACAGCCGAAGTAGAGTATGTTGCAGCTTGTTCAGCTAGCTGTGGGATAGTATGGCTTAGGAAGCTACTGTCTGATTTATTTGATCTCCAGTTGGATGCTACTTGTATATATTGCAACAACCAGAGTTGTGTGAAGTTGTCGGAGAACCCGGTGTTCCATGACAAGTCAAAGCATATCAAGGCCAAATATCACTATATCAGGGATATGGTGTAGAAAGGAGTAGTGAAGCTCCAGTATGTTGCTACAGACGAGCAGATAGCTGATGTGTTGACTAAACCATTGGCCAGAGTGAAGTTTGAATACTTCAGGGAGAAGCTTGGTGTTCTCCAGATCGAGGTTCCCTCCAAGGGGAAGTGATGAGTTTATGAGACATTCTGACATGGTGAGAGGATTGCTTCCTTCCATGGTCAGATGTAAGGGCTGAGGCATTCTGTCATGGTGAGAGGATTGGTTCCTTCCATGGTCAGATGTGAGTGTTGAGCCATTCTGATATGACTGTGGGATTGGCTCCCACATGATCAGATCTAAGTGTGAAAGGCCATTCTCTGAGAGAATGGAGGAACCTGGTCAGTTACCGGGAATTTGGTTTAGTCTGGGACTGACACTCAACTTGGGATTGAGAGCCTTTCTTACATGGTTGATAGGATGTGTTCCTCCCATGGTAATATATAATTGTTGTTCCTTTCTTACATGGTTGATAGGATGTGTTCCTCCCATGGTAAGATATAAGTGTTGTGCCTTTATTACATGGTTTATAGGATGTGTTCCTCCCATGGTAAGATATAACTGCAAAAGAAGAAGAAAACCTACTTGGAGGCTAGTCCTACAACTAGCATGAAAAAGGGCTAGCTCTGTAGAGCTTCCTATGATGAGAAAAATCAAGAGATAGCACCCATGATGATGACCAACAATGATCCAGCAGTGATGATCTAGATCCAGTGATGATGATCCATATCGAGTGATGATCCAGATCCAGTGATGATCCAGATCTAATGATGATGATCCAGATGTAGATGAAGATGACGAGAAATTGATGATGACCTAGATAATACAGAGAAGAATACTTGTGCTGATAAATTGTGTCGAGAGAATACCTTCCTAGTTAAGAGCCAGGAGTGTTGATGTATTTATAAATTTGAAATGTATTCACTTGTATATCTTATGTATTGTACCCCGATATTTATTCTGGGAAGTATCTATAATGTAATTGAGTCATGTCATGCCTCGATGTTTCGATCAGGAGATTCAATAAGTAAACAAGTCATGTAAAGTCATTGAGGTTAACCCTCCACTGTAAGTCATGGAAATAGTCCCCACAATTGTGGCAAGGTTAACCCTCCTTGTTGATCAGAGGACAAAGTCCCCACAGTTGTGGGGCACTAGGGTTATTAGACTCTCTTGGAGATGTCGACCCTAGTAAGTAATTATTAAGTGGGGTCGACATGTTGAAGTGGACATTGAGTGAATTAAAGAATATAAATAGAGAGTAAGACTATCTATTTATTACACACACACTCACTCATTGGGGCGCATGAGTGAGAGAGAAGAAGCTAGGATTAGAGAGAGAGACTACTATTGTCAAGAGATCATCTTAATGTTTTCGGGTTTTACTTTTGGTGCTGATTCTATCTCTGAGGAAGTTGTGGGGTTTTCTCCTTTATGGTTTCCCCGAGGAAAATATTTGTGTCTATTGTCTCTTGTGTTTTATTGTTGTGCTTGTTATTCTCTCAGTTAAATATCCTAATATAATTCTAGCTTGAATGATAAAAATCTAATACTTCCTGTTCTAAAACCATCCCAATGGTAGTAGTGGAGGTAGCAACATACAAGAGAAATTCCTTTGAATAATCTAGGCAGTGTATCATAGGTGAATGAGTCAGAGCGTGCTTGATATGATCAAAGGCTCACTAGGCTTGGTCATCTCAGAAGAATGGAGTGTTCTTCTTTAGGAGACGCATATAACCATGTGTTTTCTCAGCAAAATTGAAAACGAAACGATGAAATTTTTTTCCCTTCCCTTGAAAAATTTGGATTTCAACAATATTTGTTGGGGCAAGTAGGGCTAGTATAGTAGAAATTTAGTGGATCAATCCAGATTCCATCCTTAGAAACCACAAAGCCAAGGAGACGTCCCATCTCAACGCAAAAAACACATTTGTGTGGATTGAGCCATATGTTATAATGATGACATCTTAGAAAAATGTCTTTAAGATGCCTAGGGTGGTATTCCTGTTACTATGAATGCGCTGGAAGATCGTCATGGTACGACTAGATAATTTTTTTAATATCTTTAAATGCATAGGACATGGCATGCTGGAATGTAGCTCTGGCGTTCTTGAGGCCAAACAGTAACTTATTATAGGAAAAATTTCCCCATAGGCATATAAATTTTGTTTTGTGCTGATCGGTGGGTAATATCTCAATATCATTATAGCCATAAAATCTATCCATGAACGAGAAGATGACACTTCCAACACAATTGTCGATAATCTGTTCGATATGTGGAGTCAGAAAATTGCCTTTTGGACAAGCTTTGTTCAAGTCTCGAAAATCGATGCAGACTCTAATGGTGCCCTGATTTTTGTTCACAGGGATGATGTTAGATACCCATTCTATTAGGGGTATAGGATAAATAAATCCTACCTTTAGAAGTTTTTCCATTTCGGTTTTAATAAGCGCAACCTTCCGGGGATGTACTTGACACAATTTCTGCCTGACAGGTTTTGCTGTGGGATAGGTTTTGATTTCATGAACCATGATAGAAGGATCTATCCTAGGAATCTCTTCATAAGTCCAGGAAAAAATATCTCAGAATTCTTTGAATAATTCTCTATATGCTTCATTTTTTTCTATTGAGCATTTCTTCCCTACCTGAACATGCTCAATGGTTCCAGGTTTGACTGATATGTCAATTGGGTTTGTTTTAGTAATGTTGCATAGGTTTCCTTCGGATTCTGTATTTTGCAACAATACAAGCATTTGTGGATGGGTGAAAATATCAGTATTCATAAGTGATTTAAGGTCAAAACCCACCGAAGTGGCATTGGGAAGAAAATAAGATCGATGATGATGATATTCCCATATGGGTTCGCTCTAACTCATAATCTCCATGATGGACTCATATGAAGGAAAAGTCTGTGTAAGATAATCTAGAGTGGGAAGAGAAGGTTCCAACCAATAATGCAGGTGGTAAGGATCCGAAGCCATGAGATGAAGGTCATCAACATGGTCATCGAAAATGGATTGGATGGAATCATACATTGCTTCATGTCGACCAAGCGAGGATGACTCAACAATTTATTTTCCCTTATAAGTACTAAAGCTAGTTGTGGAAATCATATTTACTGTCACCACTTCTATACTAGGAGGGGATGACAGAAACACACACATGAGGGTGGAGTATTTCAGCATACCTATCCCAATTGATTGGTAAGGAAGAGGGGACTGACCTAGCATAGGGATGTTATTCGCCGTGGGGGTTGTAACATCTGGTGTGCAATAATCAAGTTGATTGATATTGACAATATTCCCCATATGCAGAAATTGGAGAGTTCTAAATACTGTCAAAGAGGCAGTGGTCATATCGTAAAACCAATTCCTCCCCAATAGAATATTGTAATCTAATGAGGCATCAACCACTTCCACCTGAATGGAAACAACCTTGCCCCCAAGCTTGACAGAAAGTGTTGGAAATAGACCCTAGGGATGAAAACCTCACCCATCAAAAGCTTTCAAGGTAGTAGGTGATTTCATAACCTCAGGAGAACCAATGGCTCTCCAACAGGCTGTAGACAATACTGAGATCGAGGCTCCTTCATCCAAGACGGTCCGATGGACCTTTCTCCCAACTACTTTAGAAGAAATTTGAAACGTGAGTTACCGAGGAAGTCTGGATTTATAGTTATCTATGCTAAAATGAATCAAGTTGGTATTATCTGGGTCTAATTCCCCCAAAGCTATTATCAGGTTTTTACATTGCGTTGGACAATTTTGGAGTACCTCAAGGGTAGACATCACACAAGGTGTCTGAGCTAGATATTCAACAACACTATAGAATTACGCAGATTGTGCATTGGGATTGAAATAGAATTCCCGAGGGTAGACTTAGGTGGTTGTAAAATTAAATCAAGATTAGGTTTTTTTATCACAAGAGGGCCATTAGACGAAGACAGGGGAGAACTAGTAGAAGGAACTTTGTCAAAAGATGGAATTTTGTCTTTTTTCTCTACTGTCTTGTCATAATATTGACTACAAGTATTCAAACTGATGGTCTTGAAAGACATCATTCTGATTTCTTTCATGGAATTGGAGGTTCCCTGATTAGACTTGTGGTCTATCAGTTGTTGTTGAGAGGGAAAAATATCAGTAAGAACTGCTGGTGTGGGGTTACTCTTCAAAAATTTACTGATCTTGTTATGACGAGGACATTCTTTGGTAAAGTGATCTCCTCCACACTATAAGCAGGAATATTTGTCTTTCCTCTTCCCTTTATCATTCTCGTTGGTCGTTGGTTTAGGATTCTCCTGTTGGTTCCCAGGTTTCTTGTTTTTACCTTTTCCATTTTTCTTATGGCCAGGTGCCTATGAACTTTGAATAGAATTCACCTCAGTGGAAACCGTAGGAGTCAAAGGAGCAGTGTTAGAATCATTTGTTTACTTGGAAGGTTTGGTTGTTGATGAGGGATAGATCAAACCAACCACCCCAACAACATGAGTTTTTGCTGGTGGCTTAGCAGGATCTGTGCTGGGGTGAGGAGATTGGGAAATTCAGTCATACAACATTCCATATTGGGAATAGACCAAATACATATACTGAGCATCACTGAGCCTTCTCTTCAGTAACAACACCGCCCATAGCCACATCTTGGGTGACAGGAGGCAGCAATGACTTAGTGAACCAATCAGCTAGAAGTTGGTCCAGGATGGGAGATTTAATGATTCTTCTCAACATTCTCCACTCATGGATATGATCCAATATGTGCATGGAGGTGTTCTGATGGAGTGAATTTAAAATATCCATACCTGTTTCATAACAAATAGGTAGCTGGAAGTGCATAAGGAAAATAGTTTCCATAGAGCTAAAGTCCATAAACGAATGTTGTGGAAGTTCAATGTACCATTTCGCAGCCATACCGGTCAATGTGCGCTGGAAGAGTCTTAAACAAATAGAATCATTCATTAGGGAGTTCAAGGAACACCATAGATGGAAGGTCATAACATGGTTTTTGGGATCATCTTCCTGCTTTCCATCCAATTTTGGAATGTCCGATGGAAACTTTACCGGAATCGCGGGCCATGAAGGGTTGTGTTGAATGGGATCATTTATCAATTTGGACAAATCAGGTAAGTCCAAAGTTGCTAGGAAAGGTAACTGCCGATTGAGTTCCACATACTGGTATTATGAATAAGGCATGTATCCACTAGTAGGACCATATGTTAACTGGTATACAGGTTGCTGAAATGGCTGATGAGATGATGAACTTCCTGAAGATCCACCTGAAGGGGGTTGACCGCCAAGGTTGGGACCGCTAGGACCACTAGGACCACTTGGCCCTCCTGGACCTCCAGGACCATCTAGCCCATGAGGACCACTAAGAGGAGGACCACCAGGACCTCCAGGACCTATGGGAGGAGGACCACCAGGACCTCCAGGAGGAGGACTACCAGGACCACTAGGACCACCAAAAGGATGACCACCAAGACCTCCAGGACCTCTAGGAGGAGGACTTCCAGGCCCCCCGGGGGGAGGAACTCCATAAGGTGATCCTCACGTGCCTCTATCAGTATGAATAGGTATTCCTCCTATTGCTGGAATGTAAGACTAGTTGGGTTACCCCCATGGTGTAAATGTATTCCTAGGGTATGGAATTCTAGTATAGGGAATTCCTGTAGAGGTAGGTTGATAATTCATATTCCCTATAGGTATTTGATTTTTTGGGTAACCATAACCCCGTGAGGGTTGATTAACTACAGGTTGTGCCACTAAGGGCTAAATTGAACTCAAAGGAGGGTTTACCATATTTGTATTGGTGGGAGGAACATATACTGTGGATTGTCTTGCAGTAGAGGTCTGTCTATTATTAGTAACAATTCCACTAGAGTATACTGTAGGTCATGCTGGGGGTTTCTCCTAGGCATTAGAAGGTACAAAAACTACTGAAACTAAAGGTTTCCCCCCAACCATAGAAAGTATAGGATGTCTAGAGACATACCTAGAATTCAAAACTGTAGGAGCGGAATTGGAGGTTTGACCTGGCTTGTGAGAAGTCTCACCATAGGCTGGATGTAATTTTAGCCATGGTCCGAGGATCCATATTACGGGGTAATATAGCCAATATAGATTCATTATGAGGTGCAGGTGCAGCCAAAACTCTATCTAGCCTCTGCATTCTCTCTTAAAAATCTCGTGCACGGTGAATAGATGCTTGGATTTGTCTATATTCTTCTTCACATGGATAAGTTTGTTCATGAGAGGTTCTATTAACCCCAAATGGGGAAATGTCCTGACCCATAGAAGTTCTCCAAAATGGAGCATCAGGGCCATACTCAGGTGCATTAGGACCATCGATATAACCTTCCATAGGAGGATGAAAGGAAGTATCATCCATAATAGGTTGTTGAGCCATGGGATTAATGTAAGAAGTGAATTGATCTCCACTTTCTACAACTAGATTTTCTTCCTCATGGGAACTAGTTTCATCTCCTTGGTCGATGGCTTCCATTGGAATTTCTCCCATAACATGAGGAAAATCGAGTGGTAAGCCCTGATTCCTATTGGATCGTCTCAACTGAATCTCATCCAGATTGTATCAGTCACTAAAATAAACTAGGGTTTCAAAACTAATAAAAATCACACAAAAATTTCTCCTACTCAAGCTACAGGCCACAAGCAAACTTAAGTGATAGGATGAGCTCAAAATATTCAGTCTCTCACCAGGATTGTCAAGCAGCTGCAACTTGAGATATACTCAAGGTACATGCATAGTAATTTCCCCGAGTTCTGTTCTCGATGTATTTCTCCAACCAAGACAGCCAAAGGGTTTTTCTTAATTGAATAAGGAATCCTAGTAGGTTCTTCCGATATACACAAGGTATGTGGGAGCTCAAATTGGTAGTAGTGTTGTCTAATGCACAACCGTTCACAAGGGGCATTCCAATATACAATCGAGTACGTGAAGTACCTTTCTATATACCTCAAGGGTACATGAAAGGCCATTTGATATAGCGATGGTATGTACAAGAACTGCATGAGCCCCGAGTTGTAGTGCAGATAAATTAGCGACAACTCCTATGTTTTACGATGCCCAAACACGTCACTAACTTATAACTCAAATTTCTATACAATTTTAGACCTATAACTACCGTTAATTTTATCTTGAGAGGTTAGGTGAATGCATAAAATTTTGACAGAAATGTAAATCCATACAAATATGAAATGCAGATAATTTCACTTTACTTTTCAACACACGCCTACCTATGGGAAGGAGAGAGTATTTTCTTTTTAATTTCTGTTTAGAAACCAAAAATTTCCCAAGAAACTACACTAAACCAAACTCTTTTCGAGAAAGAGAACAAGCAAAAAACTTCAAACTAATTTTGAAAGCAAGCAAAGTAGGGTAAGATCTCTTTTTCTAAGAAGAAAGACAAAACACACTCAAAGGGATAATCAACATTTTTTCAATTTTTTCCTTAAAAACTAGAAAGATCTAACTTAAAAGCACTAATATTTTTATTTTGATGAGATCGACATATAAAATAAAGAGAATAAAGATGGAAATATGAAAACTGATGAGGCTAATCAGAGGTTGAATAATTCGTCCTGTAACAAAAATATAAACAACTCTCAACAAAAAGTTTTTTTTTTCAAAGCAAAAAGAAGTCCTTCACAAACTTTTAATGAAAAATGAAACAAGCTATCAATGAAGCAAGTATTTCTTTTCAGATTTGTATAACAATAAGACTGAGATCTAACTAATTCTAATCTATCAAACAACACTCGTTTCGAAAAAATCAAAACCAAGAAAACAAGCTAATGAAAAGATGAATCTATCCTAGCTCTTTGATTTCAAATAAACAAGGATTTTACCACACCAAATTTAACACTCAAGCACTTAGATCTCTTCAATACAAAACCAGACAACTGAAAGCAACACAACCAATTTTTTTGCAAAAAACTTTGAAAAAACAAGTTTGGAAAGACCTACCTAGCACCGCTTCCAAAGGGTCACTGACAGAGCGGTTCTAGTCCAGTACTGGTTCTTGATTTCTGCTCACAGGCGGTGGCACCGCTTCATTCCTACTATTCATACGTGGTTCCCTGTAGATGTCCAAAACAAAAAAAATGGCAAAAATACAAAGTTAAATCACTGTGCAATTGGAATTAAAATAAGAAATCAACAATATTTAAGAGAACATAAAGATAGAAAAATCAGATCTGAACTGATCTAAAGATACCAAACCAATAACCACTAGATTAGCTAGTGGATTTGATTGAACTGATGAAGAACGAGAGCTTGGATTTCGGACAAGTGTTTTGAAAAGACTAAGTAAGATCAGATCAGATGAAGCTCTTCCCCAATGGAGTGGCCAGATTTGTTGCTAGGAATTTTGCTCCTTCTGTGGATAGAAGCTGTTCCTCTGGTTTGAATGGTTCATATCCAAAATAAATAGTTCACAATAAGGTTGGAAGACTTTCCCTAGAAGCTATAGACACCTGGACTACAATCTTTGATGGAGTGATATGGTTCTTCTCTTATGAAAAAGGGTCTCCAAGGAATCTGACAATAACATTCAAGATTATAACATAAAAATTATATGGGAAAGGAACCAAATTTACATTAGTAAAATGAAGAAAGAGTTTACAACCTATGAATTAGTGTTGATATGCTCTCTCACAAAACTAACATCTTGTTCTCGACAGCTCCAACTTGCTCCTTCAAGCCCTCTTGAATGACTTAGGCCAATGATATCAAAGCAACAACATAACATTACTCTCTCCTCAACCATGGATATTGAGCCTGCTTTTATAGGCTTGCAATGGATAAGGATGGTCAAGAAATTGATGGGTGAGGTGGCTAGGAGATCCTACAAGGATGGATCTCAAGCCCAACTGACCCTAGTGATTAGGGATAAGGGTGCCATGAAGCCCTCTATTAACACTTCATTTGAAACAGTCGATTTAGAGGCTCGACAGAGTTTGAGGAGGGTTCCATTCCTTTGAAACATTATGTGAACACCCTTCAAGTTATCATGACAGTAGGGACGATAGAGGCAAGTGTCATTACTCGACGATCCAGGATCACAAGGAAGAGGAGAAACTATGGATCATAGTTTTGGCCCAAGATGCAGGAGAACGATCAAAGTTTGGCTTTCGTGGAGACCATCAAAGTAGGAAAATAAATGAAAGGCTGAGATCAAAGCAAAGCTCAATCAACAGCCCAAAATGGTTTCGCTGAGCAAACATGCTCGATGGAAGGAGCTTTTCCAAATCGCTAAATAGTTAAAGGTCGGAAGCATTCGATGGTGGAGATGAGATCAGAAACAGATCCACGGTCGGAGCTGATTTCGCAAACCAAACTTGTGTGGATAAAGTTGTGATTCCAAATTGCAAAAAGTGGTAGCAGTCACGAATATCGACAGTCACGACAGAGAAGGGCATGGATCTATGGTCGAGGTTTTTTTCGCAATACAAACTAGCACGGTGAGCATCATGGTCCTGGTTCGCGAAGAGCTGGTAGGACCCACTCGGATCGATGGTTGCATGAAGAGGTCGATCCCGATCGATGTATAAGAATGCATCATGATCCAAAGCTGACTGTTGTATCCAGAAAAGATAAATTGGTGGTAGAAGTAAAGAGACATGGGCGGTGGATGTGAAAAGTTCCCCCCAAATTAGATGGCTGAGGAGGCCTTTAGGCTGCAGGTGTCACATCCAGTGTGGAGATGATAAGGGAAGAGACATCCCTAAGTGTAATATTCGTCTTGGTAAATTATCCCATTCCTCGATGCCATTCCTAGCATGCATATATGTGAAATCATCCCTATGGCAGAGTCATATTGCGCAAAGACAGGTGGATTTTGTGTGATTTGGCCTGCGGAAGTAAGGAAAGTAACCAACGAACCCTCTACTCACATGGGGCAAGGCCAACACGAAGGAGGAAACCATCCCATTCCCTACATCACAAAACTAGGGAGCATGGGAGCATCCACTTCATGAGATTTGCAGCATGGATCAACTGTACAAGGTAGCATCCAAAACTACTTCCCATAGTAGAAGTTAAGGTTCCATGGCCGATGAAATGACATGACGAGATCCCCAGCATGTAAAGGATCACTCTGCTCGCCCACCCACTAGCTCCATAATGTTTGTTTATATTTGTAAAATGTGCAATAGTTCCACTCTCTATACTGTTAATGCATGATTGTGACTGCAAACAATTTTTAGGTTTGTTTCAGAGAATAATCTCAGCATTGAAGTGTTATAAATGCACTCCCAATAGGGGGAAAAGAGTTAACTGGAGGATTGGGAAACCTTCAAGGGTTGAGGCTCTCTTTTGTAAAATAATATTTGGTGCCTCTGTTATGAATAAAATTGCAGAGGAAGAGTTGTTTTTTAAGACAGAGATTCATCTGTCGTTGCTTCTTTCAATATGTATTTTCTTTACGTGAAATGTATATCCTGTTTCCATTCTAGTTTGTTGATTTATTTCATGTTTGTAACTGAGTGTATAACAGTTTGGAATTCATACATGCTATGCTCCACCTATTGTTTCAGACATTTATCAAGTTTTCTTCTAAAGTTGCGTGGAATTCATCTCGCTAGTGCTCCACATAATGGGTTGTTTTCTCTCGTCCTCTAACCACGTGCTAAATATCTCCTAATTGTGAGATTGATGGTTGTATTTCCTATGTTGGTAAACCTACACCATTATTTTCCTCATGCAAGCATTCTCTACCTAGGCCTTCGACTCCATTTCCAATGGTCCCTTCCCTTGATAGTCCCACCTACACCTCACGTTATTCCACTTTGTACTATTTCAGAAGTCTGGCCTCCTGACCATCTTTAATTGAATATTTTATGTGGAGTTAATATGAAGACAAGTGAGAGATCCCTCTCTGACTGCACAAGACCGGAGACATAGTCTAAATTGGTTTTGATGTTTCCCAGGAGAGAGCCCTCTTCCCGCCCAACCTTATGGGTACGATTCCGGTGCTAACACCTTCTTTCAATAAGCTTCGTGAGAACCTTTTTTTTTCATTTTTTACAAAGGATACCACTCCTTTTTCACTATGAAAGAGCACTTTTAGTCAGAACCATGCATTGCTTAAAGGGTAAAGGTGGTGCCACCGCTTACTTCCAACATATTACAGGTGGTGTTGAAGAAGGTACCGCTTTTTTACTAAAGGGTAGAAGCTGTGCTAGATTTTCATATACAAATTTGATGTCTGGACCAATTTTATTGCTTCAAAATTTGGGATTGAGGGAAACACTGAAGTTTGGAATCTTATCACATGCTGATGGCGAGATTTAGGTATAACAATTACTTGAAAATATGCAAGAAACACTCAAGAAGGAGACTGAATATGTTGAAAAACAAAAACTGTTGTTGATATTAATTGAAATCAGCCATAATTAAATAGATATAGGATACTCATGATGTAGATAATCCAAGGATTCAAAATCTCAAATATGTTATTCGAATCGGTACTAAAGTAGGCTTACTAAACTAGTCAAAATCCCTCATATGCGCATAAAGCACTTTCCAAAACAGTCAAGATGCTCATGAATTTGTTGAATGAGTAGGAATAGCTCATAAGTGAAGGAAATTGGACTTTATCATGCTTTCATATGAGGAAAAGAAGGGAGGTGAGTTAGTGCAAAAAATAAGGCAGACTACCTTAAAACTAGCATTAGCTTTTGCCTTAAAACTGTAGAAAATATGGAAACTCTAGAAAAAGTAGAACTCCATACTTGCCAATCTAGGAAGACTGCAGAGTTGTCAGAATCTTATCCAGGATATTTTTAAAGCGCTCCATGAGGCATTTTGGGCAAGTTTTAACACAGAAATGGAATTGGGTTCATACTAGCAAGTGTATGACCTAGGAAATTAATAAAATAGATTAATTATTTTATCCTAAGTATTGGGATGGGTTTTGATTATTCCAACAAGTGGGTCTATAAGAACAATTAAAAATAATATGGATCACTACATGAGCATAATGCAAGGATTGTGGAAAAAGGTTTTGCACATAAAGAAGGAATTGATTAAGAGGATACTTCCCCCCCCTCAAAAAAATGGGCTACCATCTATACTCTATATCTTTGGATGCACAAAATGGGTGTAAAGTCCATAAAATGGATGTCAAGACTTCTTTCTTGAATGAATACTTGAAATACAATGTATTCCTTTCTAATAAAGAACACATTTTCATGAAGGGACAAGAACATAAGGTATAAAAACTCATCAAGTCATTGTATGGCTTGAAACAAGAACATTGAACATGGTATTAAAATCTAATTGAGCATCTTCTAAAGTTAAATTTCAAAGACTTTTAATATTGATGATGCAACCCTCTTTGTAAATAAAATCAAAAGATTTGTTGTATATATTTGTCAAAATTTGGACTGCAAAACATCACAACAGAATTTATGAGTCATGTGCATATCCAATCCTTGATCTAGATTCAATAATGCATGCTTCACTTATAATTTACCAAGGATAAAGACAAGAAAATAGAAGAAATATGAAGCAAATATTAAGTAGAACACAAAATTAAAACACTTAAGTGGATTGATCTTCCATTATGCTTATTGGGAAAAAACCCAGTATAATATATAGGCATTATTACATGCAATACCTTGGGAAAATACCATGGGTACAACAAAAAATATGAGTAGCTCACATTAATGTTGGTTTATCTTGACTAATTACACAATTCTATGACATTAAAGTGTAACTCCAAATAGTGGCCATAATGAGGTGAAATGAACCTAGATGGACCATGAAGTGGTTAGGCTAGTCAACAAGTGTGAAATGAACCATCATGAGGGTTCTAGAGGTGGTTTAGTGGCTTGTTTTTGGATGATTATTGAAAAAACTAACCAAATCCTCAAGAAGGCACACCTAGACTCCTTAAAACAAGGAAATGCAATAACTACCCCATAAATGTAGCATAGAGGGGAAAATTAACTCCATAGAACAAGAAAAAGAGTGGGTCAGTGGAAAAAGAATATTTTATGGCATAACCAGTAGTTTATGTGGGTCAAACGTGGAGAAATGAGGATCCAAGACACTAGACTAGGAACTATAACCATTTTCACATGGAACAAGTTACACTAAACACTTGGAACCTTATGAAAAGATTATTATCCAAGGTCTAGATGGTAAATATGTTCCAACACCCCCCCTTAAGCCAAAATATTTGTGACCAATTATTGAGGGCCCAAGAAACAAGGATTAGGGTCACCCTTTACATTATTAATCCATATGAACTAAGGAAAGAGAAAAAACCACATGGGGAAAATCCTCCCTAGATAATGGACATGAAAGAGAAACCAAAATATGTATACTCTCCAAAATAAATGAATATGTCTGGAGAAATATTCTTCTTGGGAAGAAGTGGAATTTGCTCAACCAACTCAGGAATGTGTATAGTTGTATGATGAATCCTGGGACTATGTATAACAACTCAAATGCACTGATAAGAGGGATGTTACACATAAATATTGTCATCACCATGTGATGAGGTCCCAAAGATCAGTATTTTCTCTAAATCCCAAGTTTTGAAGTGAAAATACTGGCCTGGAATTCAATCTTGCATATGAAAATCCAACACCGCTTCTGCCCTTAAGTCAAGGAGCATTACCTTCTTCAGTAACTACTACAGTCTCTTGATAGTAGGAGGTGCCACCGCCTTTACCTATTTTTCAAGGCATGATTCTTCCTTGTCACTGCTCTGTCATAGTGGTGTAGAAGCGGTGCCCTTGGTAAAAAGTGAAAAAGAGAGGTTTCCACGAAGCTTCTCAAAGGAAGGCTTCATGGCACCCTTATCCCTACACCTGCGGACCACTTGGACTCAAGATGCATCCTTTTGGGATCTTTTATCCACCTCACCCACCATTTACTCAACCATCCCTATCCTCCCAAGAAATATAAAATCAGGCTCATACCCCATGGTTGAGAGAGAGAAAAGCTATGTTGTTGCATTGACATTATGACCTTAAATGAGTAGGGTGACCATATGAGGAGAAAGTTGGAGCTTTCAGGGACAAGGAATTGGCATGTGAAGGAGAATATCCACACTAAGGCGAAGGTTGTAAAATTATTCTTTACTATTAATGCACAGTTGGTTCCTTTCGTGTAAAGTATGCCGTGTTATAATCATGTATTTTATTGTTGGATTCCTTAGTCACTGACATAGATTTGTGGATTATATTCTGGTGCTTTGGATCTTATTTGTTGGTTTCATGTGATTATGTAGGTACATCTATGAAGAAATATAACCATGGGAAACAGCTACACCACTCCTTCAAAAGGACTCATTCCAGATCTCCACAACTTCCAGGGGAGGTCTTCCATCTCTGTTGTAACTCATTTGTTCTAGATTTGGACCATTCATAATAGAGGAACAACTCTTGTCTACAAGAGGTGCATTTTTCCTAGAAAAAAATATGGTGTCTCCACTGGGGAAGAGATTTCAACACATCTGATATTCCTTGGTCTTCAAATTCTTGTCCTAAATCCAAGCTCCAATATTTCAATGGTCAGATCTACTAGCTGCTCTAGTTAGATCTTGTTTGAGTTGATCGGATCTACTAGCTGATTTAGTGAGATATTGGTTTGGTATTATCATATCTATTTAGATCTGAGTCATTCTTACATTTTGTACTTCATATTCCTGTCAATTCATGATTTTTATGCCAGTATTAGAGTAGCTAACTTTTCTTTTTTCGCCATTTTTTTTTTTACTTCTATAGGACACCGCACATGCACAGTGGGAAATAAGTGGTGCCACCTCTTGTGTTCAATTATTAGTAAGCGATGCCACCTCCTATCTTCATTTATCAGGTAGCGATGTTGAGTCAGAACCACGCTGTCACCAACCCTCTAGAAGCGGTGCCAGGTAGGCCCTTTTAGGACTTGTCATCTCAAAGTTTGGTTTGTTTTTGCTTTCAGTTCTGGATGTTTGGGATTCTTTACAGAGATCTGAGTAGTTAGATTCAAAATTTGGCTGTGGTAAATGCATGTTTTTTTGAAATAAAAAATCTAGGTTACACTCGTCAGATTGATTGCTTGTATGATTGGTTTTCATTTTCGAAAAGAGTGCTTGGAATCTTTGCTTATTTAGATCTCTTCTTGTTGTTTGATAAGATTGGAAATGAAGACTTTCTTGTTGTTTTTTTGCTTTGTTTTTTGTTAAGTTTACAAAAGACTTATTTTTTATTTTTAAAAAAGAAATTTTTTTGTTGAGATTTGGTTATAATTCTATTTGAAGATAGATTATTGGATCTTTGACTAGCCTCATTAGCCTTTAGATCTCCATTTTCTTCTTTATTTTTACACTCTTGTCTCATCAAAATAAAACTATATCATAGTTTTAAGTTAGATCTTTCTATTTTTTGAAGAAAAGTTGAAAAAGTACTTAGTGTGCCTTTGAGTATTTTTATCTTTCTTTTTAGGAAAAAATATCTCACCCTATTTTCTTGCTTTCAAATATTAGATTAGAAGTGTCTTGCTTATTTGTATTCTTGGAAAGTTTTGTTTAGTTAGAATGTTTTGGAAAGTTTTGGTCTTAAAATGAAATTGAAAAGGGTAATACTCTCTCATTCTCGTAAGTAGGCATGCTTTGAATGGTAAAGCGAAAAAATTTGCATATCATAATTGCATGGTTTTACTTTTCTGTCATAAATCCATGCATTCACCTAACCATTCAACTTAAAATTAATGGTCACTATAGGTTAAAAATATTAGTAACTTGAGTGATAGTTTAGAGATGTGTTCTGGCATTGTAAAACATAGGAGCTATCATTTATTGCCTGAAATGAAACCCGGGACCTGCGGGGTTCTTCCACATACCGTTGGTATATAGAACGTCCTTTCATCTACCCTTGAGGTCTATCAAAAGGAACTTCATGTACTCGATTGTATATTGGAAGGCCCCTTATGAACGTTTCTGCATTAGATAGCACTACTACATATTTGAACTCCCACGTACCTTGCGTATATCAAGAGGTGCTTCTAGGATTCCTGAGACCATTTGAGAAAATCTCTTTTGGCTGTCTACTTGGCGCAATACAACGAGAACAACACTCAGGGAGATTAATACGCACAATCCATCTAGGTAGTCGGGTATTTTGGTGAGGGAATGTTGATCCTCCTCATTGCGTTTTATTGTTGGACCCTGCGGTATATAGAGAGTTGAAAAAACTTGACAATACTAGTGAGGAACCAGCTTGTTCAGCCCCTCTTGTCACTTAAGTTTGTTTGTGGCCTATAGTTTGTGTAGGAAACGTTTTGTGTGATTTTTTCTAGTTTTGAAACCCTAGGTTAGGTTTTAGTGACCATACAATCTAGTTGAGTTTCCGTTGAGACGATCCAGAAGAAACTAGGGCTTACCACCCGACTTTCCACCTATCATAGGAGAGATCCCAATGGAATCCACATATCAAGGAGCTACAACTGACTCCCATGTGGAAGGAAGCACAATTGTGGAAAGTGGAGAACAATTCACTACTTATGTTAATCCCTTGGTCCCATAGCCTCCTACGTTTGACACTTCCTTTCATTCTCTGATGGAAGGTCATATCAATAGTCCTATTGAAACTGAATATGGCCCTAATTCCTCTTTTTGGAGAACTTCCATGGGTCAATCCCTTTCTAAATTTGGGGTTACTAGACCCTGTTTTGAGAACCCTCCTCCCAATGAGAAAGAGTATAGAAGGACCATATCTCACAAAGAACCTATGTCGGCTCTTTTACCCTGTCTTTTGGATCCTTAGCCTTCTGGATATCATACACTTGCTGAAACTTTGGCTCTTATTGATGATCTTCCACCTCATGGTGTGAATTCTCATAATCCAAGTCAAACCTCCAACTCTACAGTTTTAAATCCTAGGTATGTTTCTAGTCGTCTCATACCCTCTATACCTTGGAGGAAATCCTCAGCTCAAATGGTGTTAGTACATTCCAACACCGGGGGGGAACCCCTGACACGAGTTACATTATTTGTTAGTGGAGTTTTTCCTAGCACTAGACAGACTTCTATTGTAGGACAACCCATAGTGGTTGTTCCTCCCACCCACACCAATATGGTAAACCCTCCGTCAAGTTCAAGCCAACCCTTAAGGGCACAACCTACAATCAACCAACCTTCTTGGGGTTATGGTTACCCAGGGAATCAACTACCTATAGGAAATATGAACTATCAACCTACATCTACAAGAACTATGTATCCTGGAATCCCTTACCCTGGAAGCACATTTACGTAGTGGGGGAAACCTAATTGTTCCTACATGCAAACCATGGAAGAAATACCTATTCATACTGCTGGAGGTTGTAGAGGGCCACCTTATGGTGACCCACCATTTGGAGGGCCACCAAGTGGAGGCCCACCTAGCAGAGGTTACACAACCACCATCAAGAGGACCACCACCTAGAGGCCCACCATCAAGAGGACCACCACCTGGAGGCCCACCTTTAGGAGGACCACCACCCAGAGGCCCACTTTCTGGAGGTCTACCACCCGGGGGACCACCACCTGGAGGTCCACCACCACCCGGAGGTCCTCCACCTCTAGGTGGCCCTCCCACTATAGGTCCATCCTGTTTGAGAGGATCTTCAGGAGGATCATTCACCCATATACCGGCCCAACAACTTGTGTATCAGTCAACCTATGGTCCTATTGGTTTGCATATGCCTTATCAATACTACCAGTATGTCAAACCTAATCGACAACTTCCGTTCCTAGCAACTTTGGACTTGATCTATTTGTCCAAGTTGATTAATTATCCCATTCAGCACAACCCTTCATGGCCTACTATTCCAGTCAAGTTACCATCAGACATTCCAAAGTTTGATGGGAAACAGGGAGATGATCCCAAAAATCATGTCATGGAATTCCATCTGTGGTGTTATTTCGACTCCTTGATGGATGTCTCTATTCATTTGAGACTCTTTCAATGCACTTTAATTGGTACAGCTACGAAGTGGTATATTGAACTTCCATAAAATTTGTTTGTGGATTTTATCTCATTGGAAACTTTTTTTCTCACACTGTCAACTACCTAATCATTATGAAATAGGTACATGCCTTTTGACCTCACTCTGTCAAAATACTTCCATGCACATTTTGGACCATATCCATGAGTGGAGAAGGTAGAGATGACTTATTAAAGCTCCCATCCCGGACCAACTATTAGCTAATTGGTTCATGAAATTCTTGTTGCCTCCCATTGCTAGAGATGTGGCTATGGGTGGTGTTGTTACCGAAGAGAATGCTGTCAGTCATGCTCAGTATCTGGACTTGGTATATTCCCAATCCGAAACTCTGTATGACCTAATCCATCAAGCTCCTTGTCCCAACACAAACCCTACTAAGCCACCTTTAGAGACTCTTGTTTATGGGGTTGTTGGTTCAATCCAGCCCTTGTCAGCAGCCAAACCTGCCAAGCAACCAAATTATATTTCTACTACTCATTCAACTCCTATGGTTTTGTTCAAGGTAAATTCTATCCAAAGTACGCAAACACCCAGCAATAAGGAAAAAGGTAAAGGAAAAAATAAAAAACCTAGAAACCAACAGGAGAATCCCAAGGCTACGACCACAGAGAATGATAATAAAGGGAAGGGAAAAGACAAGTACCCTTTCTTGTTATGTGGTGGTGATCAATTCATGAAGGAGTGCCCTCATCGTGAAGAGATTAGTAAATTTCTGAAAAGTAACCCCACCCTAGTGGTGCTAACCAATCCCTTCCTATCTCAACAACAATTGATAGATCACATGTCTAATCAAGGGACCTCTAGTCTACATAATAAATCAGAATGATGTCCTCAGATACCATCAATTTGAATACTCGTATTCATTTTTACGACAAGCCAATAGAGAATGATGAAAATCCTTCTTCCAAGAAATTTCCTTCTAGTAGTTCCCCTCCATCTTGGTATAATGGCCTTCTCGTCAACGAGAAGCCTAATATCAATTTGATTTTACAACCACCTTAGGATACCCTCAAGAATGTTGTTTTTAATCCCAATTCTTGAGCTATGGAATTCTACAATGTGGTTGAAGATTTGGCTTAGGAACCTTGTGCAATGTCTACCCTGGAGGTACTCCAAAGCTGTTTGATGCAGCGTAAAAACCTATTAACATATTTGGGAACATTAGACCCAGATAACACCAAACTAATCCAGTTCGATGTGGAGAACTATAAATCTATATTACCTCACCAACTTCCATTTAAAATTTCCTCTAGAGTAGTTGGGAGAAAGGTCCATCAAGGACGAACCCATATAGGAATATCACCATCATAGATCTTCTTTCCTTCCTAATTCCAGTTCGGTAGATTTTGACCTCATATCTCTTATCAATATTGATATTGTCACCAATATGCAAACACCTGTATTGTTGCAAGACATATATTCCGAAGAAAATATTTGCAACATCACTAAGACAACCCCAATTGACATATCAGTCAAGCCCGGAACTGTTGAGCACGTCCATGTAGGTCAGAACTGCTCGACAGATGAAACTAAAAGTTATAGAGCTCTTTTCAAAGAATTCCATGATATTTTTTTTTGTACATATGAGGAGATGCATGGGATCGATCCGTCAATTGTTGTACATGAGATTAGAACCTATCCCATGGAAAAACCTGTTTGACAAAAAATACGTCAAGTCCATCCTAGGAAGGTTGCAGATATTAAAGCTAAAGTGGAAAAAATTCTGAAGGCGAGGTTTATTTATCCCATATCCCTGACAGAATGGTAATATAATATTATCCCTATGGCTAAGAATCAGGGCACTATTAGATTCTGTATCGATTTTCGAGACTTAAACAAGGATTGTCCTAAGGACAATTTCCCTACTCCACATATTGATTAGATCATCGATAACTATGCTGGGAGTGTCATATTTTCTTTCATGGATGGCTTTTCTTGCTACAATTAGATAGATATTTTGCCCACCGATCAGCATAAAATGACATTTATTTTCCCGTGGGGAGGCTTCACGTATCGAAAGTTTCCTTTTGGCCTAAAGAACACCAAAGGTACATTCCAGCGAGCCATGTCTTATGCCTTTCATGATATCAAGTACATGTTGGAGCCATACCTTAATGATCTCCTTTCTCATTCACAGCAATGAGAAGACCATTGAGGGCACCTTAGAGACATTTTCCTTAGGTGTCGTCATTATAATATATAGATGAATCCACACAAATGTATCTTTTGTGCTGAGACTGGATACCTTCTTGACTTCATGGTTTCCAAATATGGAATCCAGATTGACCCTCTGAAAATTGTTGTTATATTGGCCTTACCTGCCCCAACAAACATTACCGAGCTCCAAAGTTTGCAAGGGAAGGAAAAATTTATTCACCGTTTCATGTACAAATTTGTAGAGAAAACACATGGTTATATGCGTCTCCTGAAGAAGGACACTTCGTTCTTCTGGGATGACTAGGCCCAATGAGCTTTTGATAATCTGAAGCATGCTTTGACCCATTCAGCCGTGATACATCCCCAGGATTATTCAAAAGAATTTATGTTGTGCGTTTCTATCTCCCCTACTACCATTTCAATGGTTCTAGTGTTGGATAATCCCAATGGCCAAGAACATGTGATATATTACTTGATTAAGAGTCTAATCGACTCTGAAACTTGTTACTCGCGTGTGGAGAAGTTAGCTCTATCTATAGTCATTGTTGTACAAAATTTTCTTCATTACAATATAATGCATACCAAAACTATACTTGTAGATCAAAACCCTATGTACTACATTCTTACTTGTCAGGTACTAGGGGGAAAATATTCCCCTTGGATTGTTATCTTACAAGAATTTGATCTTGACTTCACCAAGGCTACTTCAAAGAAATCCTTGGTTTTCGAAGAGTTGATGCGTGACCTTCCCTATTCTTTGATAGAAACTGAGCCCAATGATTCATTCATGGATGAATTTTTGTTCTTGATAAGGACAACTGATCCATGTTATGGAGATTTGATTATCTATCTCTAGACTCAGATGTTTTAGCCCGACATATCTCGTGACGATCGTCGTCCTATCCATCACCATGCAAAGTAATATCCCATTTTGAATAATACATTGTACTGACATTGTATTGATTCCATCCTTTGACGGTGGCTTACACATGAAGAGGTTGAACAGGTTCTAAATGACTACCACTCCGGAGCATGTGGCGGTCATCTTTCTAGGATTGCTACAACCCATAAAATCCTTTGCGGTAGGTATTTCTAGACTTAGATATTTAAAGATTGTTATGAAGAGGTTAAGAAATTCCCACCCTATCAACACTTTTATCCAAAAAAGTGCACCCACCCTGCTCCTTTACACCCCATCATTGCAGTTGACCCTTTTTCCAAGTAAGGTATTGATTTCATGCATTGTAAGCCTACCTTATCCAAGGGGCATGGTTACATCATCATAGCCATGGATTATTTCACAAAATAGGCTAAGGAAGTGCCTACATATGCATAGGATGGTAAGAGTTATACCCTCTTTTTATTCGACCATGTGATAGCTAGGTTTGGAGTCCCGCAAGCTATAGTCACTAACCACGGATCTCATTTCCAGAATCCAATGATGGCTGAGTTGAGTGCTAAGTTGGGTTTTCTCCATGCAAACTCAACTCCGTACTACCCGTAGGCTAATGGTCAGGTCAAGGCCATTAACAAAGTTTTGAAAACTATGTTGCGTAGGATGGTTGGAGATCACAAATCCAAGTGTAACTTTACTCTCTTTTCCGCACTTTGGGATTATAGGACTTCAGGAACAACAACAATTGGTTTCACACCCTTTCAGTTGGTTTATAGACTAGAATTTGTCCTCCCTATTGAGTGTCAAATCCTGTCACTTAAACTCGCAGTAGAACTTCTACCAAACAATTCCGCTGAGGAAGAGATATTTTTGTACTTGAACAACCTTGATGAAAGTAGGAGAGATGCTGCCTTGGCTAACGAGGCACACACAAAACACATCAAGGCATAGTATGACAAGTCTGTTCAACCTCGTTGTTGAGCCAAAAAAATACCACATTTTATTCATCTTTCCTATACCATTTGTCACCTTATTCCTATCTTATCCTTCCATAAAACCATTAATATTCACCACTTTCATAATAAATATGGGTTTACATTACCATTTTCCCAATCATTTATTTTTTAGTATTTTGAGTGAATTTGTGATTAATTAATCATTGAGAAAAATAACATATTTTCATTATACTTTAAAGTTGGGTGAGTTTGGTGATGCTTACAGGTGTATTTGAAGACTTTAACAAGATCAAAAGTGACCACCTAGCCTCAGATTCGAATTTCATCTTCTAGATGTGATCTAACTTCAAGGAGAAGATCATTGAGGTGTGGAGAGAATACCTCATCCAATATTTGTTGAGAATTTTGAGGGATGAGTTGTAGATTTGTTGAGAATTTTGAGGGATAAGTTGAGAGAATAGTGGATCTGTAATTATGATCAATTATCTTGAATTCATGTATAAATAGGAGGGCTCTCTCCTCATTCTAGTTAGAGGCCTCTCTAGTGGTTTGGTAGTAGAGAACTGGTTCATATTTTGAGATAGTGATGGATTTGATCCTATTGTAATAGATTTCATGCTTTAGAATAGATAGTTTGATCTCTTCATATTTTGATTTCTTGTTTATGAATTGTTAGCATATATGTATCATGAGCTCACAAGTTAATGCACTAGTACAAAATGAGGAATTAGTGACTACGTGACTAAAAATTCTAGTCACCACAGGTTTTTCAAGTGATTTACCACTAAATATGAGCAATTTTGATTGACTCAACTATAAAGGACTAAAATTAACAACTAATTTAGTCACCAGTTAACAAATATGACTACATAATGAGTGACAGATTTAAAAATGACTAACATAAACGACTAATTTAGTCTCAACATAAAAAATGACTAACTAGAAGAATATGAATTAGTCATTTATGTTAGTCATTTTTAATTGGGTCATGGAAAATTGCAATTTTGACAATAAAGTGTAAATTTTGTAAATTGTCTACCTTCTATGTGTAATATTGGTTCCATGCACCTCGATCTTCAGATATCCAACAAAGCAGTTGCACAAATTTTATCTTGACCATATTTATCCCTGCTGCACCATTGAAGCAAACCGTTAAGCGCACGCCAAAGGAAAATTAGGTTCATTATACAATTACGAATTAGGTAGAACCAGTACCATATCGACACCTATAAGAAACATCATATCTAGTTGTTGATCCTTCAATGTAAGAGTCCCAAGTCCCATACTGAGGTGCTTTTCTAACTTCAATATAGCTATCATGATCTATGACAGTCGGCTAGTATCGTGAAGAAGAGTGTTTGGTGATAAAGTACTCATTCTTTTTTCTGTTGTTGTTGGGATTGCATTCCTTCCTTCCTCTAATATTCCCAATTAGTTCTTGAGTGTGCATGTTAATATATATATTTAACACCATTTACGTACATTCTAGCCCTAGTAGAAGCTTGTTTTTGTTATTTGGAATGTGTTTATCAAAGCTTGTTTTTGTTGTTTGGAATGTGTCTATCAAATCTTGTTTTTGTTGTTTCGAATGTTCCCATCATTAGAGTGAATTTTATTTGGTTTGAAAATATGGTTTCAACCTTGGAGGATGAGGAATAAAACATAGTGTAATAAGAGAAAGAGATTAGAAGTATTGCAAGGTAAAATTAGGCAACATGATTTGAGGGGCAGGTATATAGAATAAATTTCAACCCAAGTATTTGTAGCTTTTGATGTTTTGTGTAAATTTCATTGTATATGTATTGGGATATATACATCAATGAGACCAACATAGGGGCTAGTATATAAATTCTAAAGATTTAAAAATTTAGACAAAGAAAGAGAAGAACTCGTCTCTCCATATGAAACAATGTCTAGATAAAAAATTGAACATAGGTCTAGATTTAAATTCCTATTTATGTATATATCGGGGCGCCCCCATTTAAATTTACACATCTTGAATTTGTTTTAAATGAAAAATACCTTTCTTTTTTCTAAATTTTACACTTTAAATTTTTTTACCTAATAAATAAAATTTCAATTAAATTTTAATATATACTCCAAATTAAAATAAACTTAATTATCCAAAAATAAAACAAACCTCAAAATCTAAGTATGTAATGACATGGAGAATAATTCAATATAAACGCCATGGATGAAAGATGCCAAAACTTAGCATTAAATTTTACTTTGTATGAGGTTCTCAACCATTAAATTCCCCCCCTTTAATAAAAACATAAAAAAAATAGTGTAGTATACTCATTCATAATGGAGTTTCTATGTTAACATTAAACCCCCGCCCTAAAGAAAAACTAAAAAAAATTGCATATTTCCCTTTTTAATAAAAACATAAAAAAAAATAGTGTACTATACTCATTCATAATGGAGTTTCCATGTTGACATTAAAACCCCGCATTAAAACCCTACCTAAAGAAAAACTAAAAAAATTCGCATAATATTACTTCGGAATGACAGCGTGAAACTTTGATACACATGCACTGGATTTGTTGAGCATCATTTCTGGATCGTCTGCAATAGCAATTGGGAATCCAATTACCAGAGGTAGGTACATCATTCTATTCCCATTTTTTCCGTTAAATGTAATTTCCAATTTATTCTCATTTGCACAGACGAAGGTCTCTGGTTAACTTGATTTTTCGCTGCCTCGATTGCTCATTTTGGCATGAATTTTGGAGTGTATTTATCTCTTATTTATAAGGATCCCATGGGTTTTACTATAGTCTTGAATCAATTAAGGTTTCATTATGGAAATTCCTTAAAAAATTCGTTAAAGTTGATTCTTTTAGGAGGCGCTTGTGGGTGGATTCTTTTATGTAGTAGATTTAGAAATATTTTCTGGTTTTGGTCACTCCAAGCCATTGACAATGAGGGATAATGGCCATTTTTTCTGTCCACGTTGTCAGTCATACCTATCAAACATTGTGTCATTGGGTAGCTTAAAACCCTATACCCTAGGTCTGAAACCCAACATTGTTTCTTATCCCTGTAACCTTAGACCCAGTTTCCCGTTTCATTTTTTCATTTCATGTTTATTGTAGCATTAATTCTTCAATGGGGATAAAAACACATTGCGTTATTTATTAAAAAACTTGGATATTTATCCAACTGGGAATTGGATCTGTAATTTTTTGGAATGCCGCTCTTTGCAAAAGTACCAAATTGGAGGACCCATGACCTCCTTTACATTTATTTATGACTATTTTGATGTATTCGGAGAGGATTTTTCATAGAATGCTTTTCATGTTCATGGATTTGTAAGTTGTTTGACAAGTTTGATGTTTGTTGAGTTTTACGCCCATTTTTTTGTCAATTATTTCCTCATTCTATGCCAGATTCTTACTATTCAGTTTGTTGAGTTAATCTCAAGTCCAACTCGTGCATATTTGCATTAGCATAGAAGGTTGTTTGGAATTTTTGTTCCATCTTTAAGATTGAGTAATTTTTTTTTCTTCCAACATATAACCAAAACTACCAAATAAGGTATTACAGATTCTGTTCTTATGGTAAGAAATAATATTTTTATGTTCCTTTTTTTAGAAACAAAAATGCGTTGATAGTCCTTCTATGAGGGGTAAAGTTTCATTAGTTTCTCAATGTATTCTTGACATTTGCATATGACATAAAATTTGAGGCTATTTCATTGGTTCAAGCCACTAGGCGGAAAAGACATGGATAATAATGTCTAAAATTTTAGTATACACAATAGAGATTCTGTGGTACGTTGTGGTCATTATTTTTGGGATATGCTTCAAATCCCTATTATATAAATGATATATTATAATAAAAAAGGGAGGTGGAGGGAATGTCATTGAGTTACTACCAAATCTCTAGCCAATAATCAGTATCCATAACTAAGAGCATAATATCAAGATAGAAAACTAACTACCATAGAGTCCAACTAAAGTAAAACCATTCCCCACAAAGGGGCATGTATCAACCAGCACCCTCTAACAACTTTAAAACATTAAAAAAAGATCCCCCAT
The DNA here is from genome assembly GCA_001517045.1 of Pseudotsuga menziesii. Taxonomy (NCBI): domain Eukaryota; kingdom Viridiplantae; phylum Streptophyta; class Pinopsida; order Pinales; family Pinaceae; genus Pseudotsuga; species Pseudotsuga menziesii. The sequence goes on along the minus strand of LPNX010980589.1, from coordinate 9,966 downwards.
CAATATTAACCACCAAGGGATGCCCACCCATTTGGGGATGGATGATAATCATCATTCTTGTGTGAATTACCCCAACCGTAATTCCATGGATATTAAGCAAGTACATTTATGCCCCAACCTTTTTTCTATTTCTGGGGTTTAGTGCCCCTTCTCAGAGTTATCCAATGGAATATTTAGTAACTTATCATTTCAAAGGGGATGTTTCCTTTCATTATGCCCCTAACATGGCCAAATGTATAATGTTTCCTGTCAGTCTCTACCATTAACCTTGTTTCTAGTATCTACTATCCTAGAAGGAGTCTCATCTTTGTCACTGGAACTGCCTAGAAGAGGGCCTCTGGTGGAACCCTGCTTATATAGAAAGGTGAAATCCCCCAATGGGAAATCCATTGTCTGAGGTGGTCCAGTTCCATAACCACATTATCTACTTGGAATTGAATTTGCAAGGACATAGTTTTTATAATCACCTAGTCAGAGAGAAATCTATGTTAGTTGATTGGATACCAAAATAATGTTACAACTTTTCAAAAAATTAAAAAATTGAATAGTATGCTAGACTTTAGTGAAGTTGATAATGAGCAATTTTCTAGGAAACAGGGGAGGATGTAAAATGGCCTTACAAGGATTAATTCCTCTTCTAGGCCTCTTGAGCTTTGTTACAGAACTAAAAATGTGCTTTGTTAGACTCTAAGATACCATGAAATAACTAAGGAGGTGCAATAACCCCTGTCCTTAAATGAGACAGAAGACGATCGAATGACAAACCATCATACACTAAAGACTAGGTTAATAAAGTTTTCTTGATTTTTAGAGTGACCTTCCAAATCATTTTAAGTTCTCGACACCAAGTTAAGAGTATGGATTTAAGTTTCCAGTCTTTGTTAGGTTTGCAATCCATCCTAAGAGTGTTGCTTCACCTTTGATAAAAATCCACTAGTTTATACTTATGGAAGGTCTTTGAGTGATCACATATCTAGTCCTTCTAGCTATAAGTTGGTTTCTTTATACTATCCCCGAAAGAGAGGGATTCCATTGTGGCCAATTCTGAAGTCATTACAATTTTGATCTTGTGAAAGTAAATTCCCTTCTAAAAGCAACGACTGCAATGTGTGTCGTGACTTTTTCTAGTAAATTTAGCATGTTTGTGTCCAACTCAAAAACAAAGTTAAAAGCAGTTGAATTAGGTTACAACCACAATTCCATTTTTGCAGCTAATCTTTATGTGAATTAATCTCATGAAAGTTTTTCCATATTCATTGTTATGTGCTTTCCAAATCTTCATATTCGATTGTGTATCTAGGATGAAACTTTGTTCTTAATCCTTAGCTCTGTTAGGTCAACTCTCTTCCAAGTCATTGGATAAATATTGGCATTTTCCAAGAGTCCTTATACCACCTAATAAATTTGGAACAATACATAGAATATTAGCATGCTCTACTGCACAAGGATACAAAGCACAAATCAAGAAATGGGAGAACATTTCACTCCCTCTTCAAGATGGATTTGTTGGATCATTTTTTGGGTGGGGAGGTGATTTGTAGAGTGCCATGGATGGCTAGAACCGATTTGAATTAAAGGAAAATGGATAAATTGTGATGATTAAAACTTGTAGTGGATGTAGAATTGAAGAAGTAATGTCCCTAGGTCCATTGTAATCCAATTTTGAGAGTCATGGTTAGTTTCTTTGTTCTCTCAACACACTATGCACTTCTAGGAATATCCAACATCATGTTTCTTGAACTAGTTTCTTCTCGTTGAGAAGATGAGTGCTCCCTTGCACTAGCATTAGAGTTGGAATCATTTCCAAGTCTAGGCATATAATAATGTACATTCCATTCTACTAAAAGAAAAATACCTTTTATACTAGACGGAACATGAAACATACTGGGTTGGCACAGCTGGGCGCTAGTTCTGACTCAAATTGGAATTGTGTCTGTAGACTGATCACCTAAAATAAACCTATTGGAATGTCAAGAATTTGGCTAAAAGTAAGGTATATACCTTCCAAAATTTCTATATGTCCATCTGATGTAAACTTGGTTCCCATTGATGTGTAATGTTATGTATTTGGGAGATTCTAACTTTCCAACCGTAGATAAGCCCATGAAATATGGACCCACATCACCAACAATAGCCTTGGGTATGACTAGTTTTTCTACAAGACTAAAAAGAATATTGTTGTAGTATTAGCAGAGATAAATGATGTTACCGATGGTGTGCCACCTATGAGGTGTAAGGTGGAGGTGTACATCATCCCATTGTGAAGAACATAGAAGGACATGTAAAGATGATGGAATTGAAATGATTTCCAGTGTCTTTGTTTTATAATATCCTCATATTCCAACCATATGGTGATTTTCACCTCCATTAATGTTTTTTGGCATACATCAAAAACCATTGCTACAAGAAAAGGTGACTTGTTTAGATTCTGATCCAGCCAATGAAATTGGCAGAGGACAACAACTTAATTCCATGTATAGTTTCCATTTGTAATTGGTGTCTTATTGGCAATGAAATTATAAGAATCACCATCATAAGTAGTTCCATAGTTCCAAATTGAATGGAAATGTAGATAATCATCTATGACCTAGTTGTTAAGGACATCCACAACCACACTTTTAGAATGAATAACATTTGTGTTCACTGTTTGTTTTTCATCAAACCTTGTGTTTTATTGCATATTTGAAACATGATTACAACTAATAACCATTTATCTTCAAAATTGCATTCCTCATCAATTGGAATATAAGAATTGCTTCCACTGCTAATGGCCTAGCAATTGTTAAAAGAACTATTGCCACTAACATGACTTTTTAAATTTCTAAAATTAAAATTTGAGTTGCTCCCAACAACCTGATAACTAGGAAAACTTGGAGAATCCACCTCAATTATATGGTACCCTAGTAAATATGAGTCAATATTCACATTATTTTGACTCATATTTATTAGGGTACCCTAATTTGCTGCAATAAAAATTCTCTCACAAAGTTTGCTGGTTTTCCCCACACTGAGGTTTCCAAGGTATATCCTTGTGTTCTAGTGTGATTGGCTTTCATCTTCGCTGTGCATTTATCTAAAGTTAGAGACTCAGTTGTATTTTTCTTTTGTTATTCAGTTGCAATAGTTTAAATTTATGTGTGACTGCATTTAACCTACGAAAGTCAAATCTGGTGCCGAGTCTTAGTCAGCTAACATGGTATTAGAGCCTAGACCCTAGATATGTGAGATCCAAGTGTTGTTTTCTTGATGTCATAAGAGGTTCCCCTCTTATTTATATGATGTCATTAGTTGGATAATAGAGAGATTGCACTTCTTTTTGTCTAAAGCTAGTGTATGTATGTGGAGACCTATCTTATAATATATGCAAATGTTTTGGTATATCAAGATTGGATGTGATGCTCTTGGAAGAAAGTAAATGAAAATATCAACCCTTTATTATATGCTTTAGTTATTATTAGATTTCTTGTATTTGAAATCCTTTAGGACTGAATGCAGGTCTAGCCTTTTATTGCTTGAGCATATCCTAGGTTGCTAGTCAAAGGTGTAGTCCATTGGGAGACCTTTTCTTGAAGAATTTATACATCAAAGTCGAATATTCTACACTATTTTTGGATGTGTTTTCAATTAATTCAGTCCTAAAAACCCTAATAAAACATTCCATTGAGATCTGTTCTCATGTCCCCATTTGCCCAACATTGAAGGTACTAGTCTTTCCCACAACCACCACCCAAAAGACCCTTAAAATTTTCATTTTGTTTATTTTCTATTTTGTACCTTGAAATCTGAAGTTTACTTTGATGTCCCATCATTTCAGATTTCAAGTTTTTTCAAGCCTAGGGTTTAGAATTGTTTGCATATTAATTTAGGCTTGCGTCTAGTTAGTTAAAATTCTAGTATTTTCATTTTAAAAACAACTCTAAGACAAAATTAAACTATGCCTAAGCACTGCTGAAATCATTGATTATTTTGCTTGGGTATTTAATTCTCTAATTCACTGTAAATCAGCACTTTATTTTCTTCATTTTGTAACTAGATATACAGCAAACCTTAACTGCTGAAATAATTCTTTTAGATTAGATTTAGGGAATGTTTTCAATCACTTTGATTCTGGAATTTGTTTTTTTGCATTAAATCATTACGTTTCCAGTTTTGCAAAGACTTATTGTGGCTGTAATCTATTGTACTTTGTGAAGCTTTTAAGTGAAAAATTGCTTTACTTTAGCCATAATCTAAGTCACATGGTTCGAATTCGAATTCGAGTTCGAGAACCATTTGATTCGGATCGAATTTGAATTTTTGGATGAGGTTCGTTTGAGATTCGTCTTGAAATTTGAATATATATATATAAATATATATATAATAAAATTGTTAATAAAATATGTTATTGAAATAAATTTTAACTTATAAAATGAAATATATTATGCAGCATGCTTAAATAGTTTAAAAAATAAACAATAAAACTGAAATTCCTGGGTTTTTTTTCATTTTTTTATTAAATTCGCCTTTAAATTTGAATTTGAATTTGAATTCGATAAAATTCTTTTTCAAAATTCGGCGAATTTAATTCGAAATTTTTTTTTTCCTTTGAAATTCAGTGAATTTCGAACCTTACGATTCAAATTTGTCGAATCCTGTGACTTAGTCCATAATTCATTTCAAGCAGCAATTTATTTGTTTTTCAAGTGTTTGCTTTATTCCTACACTTCATTATTTAATTCTGGCAATCACTCAAATTTGAGATAATAAAATATGCAAAACAATTGGTCAATCCAGCTAGATCTAAAATTAACCCCCTAATCTCTCCTTCATTAAGAATTGTTTTAAAATCTATTAATCATAGGGAAGCCCCCCTTGACCTTTGAGAGTAGTTCAAAAGTGAGAGGAATTGTGCACTAAGGTAACAGTGGTGCCTTCTCCTGTAGTTGCATCTAGGGGTAGCACTCATGGGTTAGGACTTCTCCACTTAAATGCTAATCTGAGCTGTAACACAGTTCAAGATAAAGAATAAAAAATGCCTCCTAAAATGTCAAATTATACAATAACCTGAGATCTAGACTTATTATGGTCAGTTCTGGTAAACACATTATATTGAAAATCTCAAGAAGGTTCAAGAATTGAAGATTAGGCACTCATTATTATGGTCTGTCCTGGTAAACACATTATATTGGCAATCTCAAGAAGGTCCAAGAATTGAATTTGTTTCTGTCCAACAAAAAACCAAAGGGATGAATCCCCTACATAGTACCTACTACATACCAAAAATGGTGATTGGGTGAGGACAGCAAGATACTCCATGACCCCATAGGGAATGCCCAATCATCCTCTACAACATCGCATTACCGAAAATACATTTAAAAGGTTAGCAATATTTTCCACTTACCACTTGTGAAGCCCTCACATTCAATTTTAAACGCCCCACACTCACAAAAATATCAAAGAATCAATTTGCATGTGATGACTTCCAAGTTCCAAGAGCAATACTGAGCAGTTTTGAGTAGTAGTATTTTTGAGCTTGGAGAATTATAGATTATTCTATTGTTGTGTTGTGTATATTTTTTATTATAATTACTAATTATTTGAACTTTGAATATACTTCATAATTTTCATCTTTTTTCAATGTTTGGTGGTCCAATATATCCCCTACTATTGTTCCCTGTCACCCCTTGAAATTTGGGAATCTCTTCAGCCATCCCCAAAATATCACCATCTCCTTGTTCCCCTATCACTGAACCTTGTCAAAAAAGTGTTGTCCAGACAGAGAGTTCCATGTAAGAGTTAGAAGTGGAGGTTTGATATTGTGCACTTTATGACTTATCTAAATCTGCAATAACCCGTAATTTCACCTTGATATAAAATTTTATAATCCTCGTTCACTCTTGACAAATAAATCCTTCAGAAATGCATTCGGTCAAGGGATCCTCTCTGCTTTTATCCTCTTACTGAATTCTTCATCAATTCCTTGATTGTAACCAATGAAACTTTTAGACGACCCAAAGTGATTATTGATACTGCACTCCTAAATCCTAACCAATCCATCACAGATGAGCACTTCGATTTTTGAAGAGAGAACCAATTCTCAGACCTGAAAAATCTCATCCTATGTCTCTTCTTTCACTATTATCCAGTTGTCATTGTTTTAAATCAGTTGCGTATAAATTTTGGTGTAGGGCAGTTGAGGATTTGGTGCTTATTAATGCAAGTTAGGCATTTTAGAAGGGCTGTTACAGATTTTGTATAGAGTTATGCATAATAGTTACCCATTTTGTAGCTATTGATGCAGGGTAGGGTGCAATGAGAGCATATATCCATTTAGTAAAGGGGGTTACGCAGATTTAAGTTATGGAGGGGTAGTAACCCATTCTTATAGAGGGAGTTATGAAGGGTATTAATTTAATTAATGAGGGAATCTCCACTAGGTTAGCCCTCTATATATACATAAGTTTTGTGGAATGTACATCTTTTGGAAACAAAGACTTTTGGGAGAAGTTCTCTTTGCATGCAATAGATTGGATTTTGAAACCATATGTTGATTCCCTACCTCTGTGACAAATGTACTTGCTACTGTGGAGTTTCCAGCAGAATTTCATATTCATGAACCTTACTATATGGAGAGGCTGCCTGTTTTTCAAATTTAGTGCTAGCTATGTTAGGACATAATCTAGATCTAGTACAGGATTGTTGTTGCAGTGTTACCACCCTTAAAGACTGTAGGTGTTTTGTAATAACAGGCATTTTTTCATATACGCTAGCAATCTCATTGCACATACCATAAGAAAGTAGCTTATTTCTGCCTCCATAAATTTCCTACTGAAGATCTTTTTTCCTGTTTCCATACTATCACTAAGAATTGATTTTCAAATCAATGTAGGTAGATAATAAATATTCAGTATGCATTTAACCAATCCTGTAAGTTTTCTGAAATGGTTTCAATGCTTGCAGACCCATGTTCCTGAGCACTTCGCTTCCTAGGTTCCCAAAGGATGATAACCCTACAGATTTGTACTTCAATTGCATAAATGTGAACCTGATATCAACAGATTTGAACTTATAGTTTCAAAGTGTTTTGAGCTCTCTTTTTTGAAATGGTTTCAATGCTTGCAGTCCCGTGTTCTTGAAAGCCAAGAATGCTTCCAAACTGTGAAAAATGCTTGCTGTAATACAACAAATCAGATCTGTAATCTGCAATAAAAAGCACTAAATAGCCAACAATAATGTATATTTACACTTGAGGATCATTTTTTGCTCTGGTAATTGTTTAAGTTTGTTGTTATAATATGAAAATATTCCCTTAAATGTGCAATTCTGTGTGTAGAAACCCAAAAAGAAGCAAATTCAATGACTGGAATTATGAATTATGATCACAGTGCCTTGCCATTTATCGATTATGGAATTAGAAAATCGACTAAGAGGGACTAATTCCTGATATTAATCATTTCAAAAGATTGAAATTGTAGGAACACACAAATTTCCATTAAGATTATAGAGTATCAATACATCAAATATGAGACTTCATTTTATCTTCCAAGCTGTGTGCGTTGTCCTCCTAGTTGACTTTTCCTATTCACTGATGACAACTGTGAATAGTAAATACAATTTACCATAAACCTAATGTACTAGGTTTTCAACATTTCTCCCTAATCTGAAGGGGTGTTTGTGATTCCAAGGATCTTCTGAAAGAGAGCTGAAATCTAGATGTGAACAACTACCAAAGGATGAACATCTCCTACTTGACAATGTAACGATGTGCCAAGTAAGCAAGCAGAAGCTGAAGTCTTCTACTAAAGTGGTAAAAATAATGTTCTTTCTAAATCGACGGTTTTAGGATGACCACAAACTCAGTGGTTTTGGATGATTACAAACCAAATTGGTTAGCAGAAGTAATAAAGGCTGATGTCTTCTACTAAATGGATGGTTTTTGGTTAACCACAAACCAAAAGTTGGCATTAGATGACTACAAATCAAAAACTAGCAGATGCAAAAATAGGTGATGTTTTCTACTAAATGGTGGTTTAATGCGGACCACAAACCCAAAAGGTTGTTTTACAATGACCACAAACCAAAAATTAGTAGAAAGGGCCAAAGCTGCTGTCTTCTACTAAGTGGTGGTTTTAGGCTGACCACAAACCAAAAAAGTGGTTTTAGGATAACCACAAACCAATGTGTGCTCTGGAACATGGCTCTAACTATGTCTTTTGGCTACAACTCTTACGCTTGATTTGGCTATTGGCTCTGGTTCTGATTGTGGTTCAGACTCTGGTTCTGACTGTGGTTCATCCTCCAAGGATTTTTCTACAAGTTCTATCACTTTCAACTCTTAAAATTTTTTATGATGCCCATAAATTTTAAAGACGCCCATAAATTTTAAAGGAAATTCACCAAACTTATCAAACCTTTGTCTTTCTCTAAATGCATGATGATGGCTGCCGAAATGTCCTCATGCATGTGCACATCATCATCACAAGATGCTTCTTTTGGAGGAATATGGAATGCATTCTTCAATGGATTCTTTTTCATCTAGATCTTCATGTAGTGTTGTAACAAGTTCTTCAAGCACTCCATTACACATCTCCTCACCATATCTTAAATCTCATGTATGAGTGCTCCATTACATATCTCCTCACCATATCTTAAATTTCACATGTCATCTTCTCATGCAAAGAAATTTCCAAATATGGAAAATATTTCAAACAAAGTGTTCTCTTCCCAAATCCCTCTTCAAAGGTGAAACACACCTCTAAATGTAGGAAAGGCCTTGAACAATGGTCTTTATCCCTGAAAAGGTGAAATATGTCTCCAATTATTTGAAAATGGATTAAGCAATGTGTCCTTATCCTCACAAGTTTTTCTCAAAAGGGAAACACATGTCCAAATCTGTGGAATATGCATTGAATAATATGTAATGCCCCCAAAATTTACTTTATCATGCCTTAGATGCATTCGTGCACAAAAGATCCCTCTTAAATGGGTTATATTCATATGATCAAGCAACTAGATCTTCTTTTTTCAGCCCATCAAGTGGTATGCTCCAAATCAAGTGACCCTTCAACCATCCAAATGCCTTGAGTGCAACATGTCAGCATTCTAATCAAGGCATTCCTTCCTTAGCCTCTTTCTTCACAACCCGTCATGCCCAAGGCTTCCTCTAAGGTAGGGCATTTTGCTCCTGTAGGCTTTGTCCTTCAACATGCCATGCTCTGAACCTTCTATAATTTAGGGAATTCCTTTTTCGGGCTTGTGCCTAGGATTTACCTCATCATATATCATACCTTGGACACCTATTGAAGTAGGGCGTTCATCCTCTAGGGTTCTCTTGCTCACATCCTCCATTTACGTGGTCTTGGGTCCCGGGTGAAACGAAGGGACAAGTCTTCTCATCAAGGATGCAACAAAGGATAGTGTAAGCCATCTAACCATATATCAAAATCACTATCAAGTGTTCCTAAGTGGTACCTCATGTTGTAATGTGGCTGGAAAAGTTTCCTTCAGTGCCTCTTTAAGTTTTCTAAGGAATTTTGTGACTGTCACTAAACTCTAAGCATTTGTTGTGTTGTTCAGAAAAAAGGCCCATGAAAATGTAAAATGAACCATGCATTTTCCATTTGGTAACATGACACACTATTTGGGGCACTCACTTAGTCAAGCTTTACCCAATCTTAAATTTGTTTCGGTGCATGTATAGAACCACTATTTTCTTTAACCACACTGCATGTTTCTCACGGTTTGTTGATTCTTGTTGTACAATGGGGTTTTTTCCTTAGAAAACTGAAGCAAAGAAAACACAGATATATATTTTAGAAGTATAAATTGAATTTAATATAATACAAAGTTTCATGAAACGTGCAAATGTGTAAGAGTTTCTGAAACAGGAATGCAGGGAATTGCGACTGCCCCAAAAAAATTGGTGTGCAGGGATACATGGTCATTGGTATATAAAATAATACATCTATATATATATATATATATATA
>LPNX010980576.1:16942-79305 GCA_001517045.1 Pseudotsuga menziesii | reverse complement strand
TCATGCTTCCTGGCAGAAATGCTACAAGGTGGTGGATCACTGTTGAACTCCTATGATTTTGTTTCTTGTGATTTGATGTTGCCCCTATCGCTACCCATGCAAAATAACAATAGTTGTTTATAGAAAAATTATTTGTGAGGTTACATGATGAATGGGGATAGGCTATAAAATGCATACACATATTGTTGGCAAGTTCCTATTGGAATCCAATTCTTGTGACAATATTTTTATGTTGAATGCTGCTCCTTTTTTCAATTTTGGGTTTTCTATGTCTTAAGCTCTCTTGTTCAGCTAAGACAGGATGATACAACCACTGAATTAATGGATAATTGTTGAAAAGTTGTGTATTTGCCTAATGAATATTCCACTTTTTTCTAGGTTACTGCAAGTTTTTTCCCAGTTTTAAAATTTGCGTCTTGAAAACCAAGTATGTTGTAACTCTGAATATCACTGAGTGCAAGCTACATTGATTTCGTGTTTAAGTGGTCAATTGGTAAAAAATATGACATTTATTAAAGTGAGCTTTGATTGTAAACTATAAAATTATCTTATGTATCTTATAGATCTCTTAATTGTGGTCCATTTTGTCTTCTTTTACACTAGGGACTATCCTTGAATGTCGCTTTGAAAGATTACTATATTCAAGAGCTCAAGAGGGTGGCAGACACCGCTTTTCAATGGGTGATCCATGCAAGACAGGTATCAGGAGTATTGAGTTACAGGCTTAAAATGCACATGCTATTTATGTTTTGTCCATGTTCTCATGTTGGAGTTCATTAGTCATTCCCAGTATTCTATTGCAGGTCGTCGTAGATCATGGAGCACTTGAGTTTGATGGTGTCTTCCAATTGATTGCAGAAGGTGAAAGATTGCCTGTGGATTTTAGCAAGGAGCTAGAGGTAATCTGGCCATTTTTTATCTGAAGAATCATCTATGATATATGCTATACAGCCATTTATCTCCACACCTGGTAGATCCCACACAGGGGAGGAGCATGCCCACCAGGATTTGAACTGGGGTCATCTCCACACAATCCAGCATAAGAAGTTGAAGGGGCAGCACCAGCATCATAAGAATTTACAGATCGCCGGTTGAACTAACATAATTTCCAGCAGCAAAAGAGAGAAGGGCAAGAAGACCCCACCCACCCATAAACCGAGAGCAGGGCATCTAAGGTCTACGTAAAATAGAGAAGTGACCAAGCATGCCAGGCTTGTTCCATTCATACTTTGGCATTGGATAGTCAATCTTTGTTTTGTGACAACAGACAACAGACACGGATGCAATTTCATTCACATTGTGTTTGTCATTAATTATGGTTTTAAGATTGATGGCAGCAACTACTAGTGGAGGAATCTCTTGAGGAATATTCATAGACCCTGCTACTTTTATCTCCTTTGGAGACCCTACAATAGCTTCAAACTTGCACCAGCTAATTCGAGATGAACTTGGGCAGCAGACAGCGTTGGAAATTGAAAGCCATGCTGGGCCTCGTATTCTTCTTTTAATTAGAAATAATTCTAGAGCACTGGAATAGGTACCAAAAAGAACAGAGAAATGATTTCCTTTCAAATCAGTTGGAAGAGGTGGGTCCTTAAAAGGATAGCTCAATTTCAAGACATGACGTTCTCCAATTGGTACATCAGATCGCTCAAATGCATAGTTGCGCTTGACTGGTACCATACTGAAATTAGTCACATTCAGATCCATTAATTTTTGGTGAGATTTCTTGCTTTAGGCCTGATGCCATCTCCTACAATTTTTTCCGCAAAATAGATTGTTCAACTACACCATCTTTTGCAGCTTGCTCAAGCTCTGCAATCACTTTATCTGGGAAGACTGAAGGAGTTGGTACAGCAAAAAGACACTGTTGCATGTTTTGTACCACCACACAACAGCTAGCATATGAGTTTCTGAATTTCACCTTGCCAAATAGATATATTGTACCAGGATGAGCTCCATAAGCTTCCTCATATGCATCAATAAGGTAAAAAATCAAAGCTCCATCTGACTCCAATGGTAGATCATTCACATCTTCAGAAGTTAAACGGTCATCAGTCTCTCCAACTTTTGCCACTTTTTCATCTCCACCCTACCACACTGCTTGCCAGTCGGCAGTTGCTTTGGCAGATGAATTTTCACAGCCAATTAGAGAATTCAATACACATTTCTCCTTATCATCCTTCTCAACCTTTACTTCCAACTCACCATCAGCTGAAATTGCCTCGCCATTGTCAGATAGCATAACCTTGGGCTTTAAGTCATCCTCCTTGCAGCTTGGATCTTCAGCAAGATTAATTGGAAATTGAATAGAAGCACACTGGTCCTCCATTGCTGACTTAGAATTTTGGCATTCTGTTGTTTCAGACGGTGCAGATTCATGTACAGTTTCAACAAAGGGAAGTTTCTGCCTTCTTTCCAAATTAATACATGGCTCCCAAGAGACTTCACTCACTTGATATTCTGGCAGGATTGAAGAAAAATCTTGGGGAGAACTCTGAATACTATTGGTAAATGTATTCCCTAAAGCTACTGCACTTTTTAAGCCTATTCGCCTCCTTCGCTTTTCCCTATCGGTTGCATCAGGAGTAATCTCTGCAAGAACATCTTCCAGAATACTGTCCATCGAAAACCCCTTTATTTGCCCGCTCTTGTCTTCTTTGTTCTTCCGGAACATTGACGCCAAGGAAAACATCGACGAAACCTTCTGTTTCCCCATCAAGAACCAATGGATTAAACCTCTTCCAATTATTGTCCGTCTCACGAACCAAGATCCAAGAAGCCGCCGTTGTTGCTCGGTGCCTCCAAAGACCAAATTCTATAGGGCATGTACACGATCTTTTGTATTTTTTTTAAAAAAAACAGACACAAGCTTCGGTTAAGCGACGCCTCTAACTGTCGCTTTACCGACGAAATGATGTCTATATCCATCGCTTAACCGACGGAATAAAGGTAATTTAAAAAAAAAATTGACTATACCATCGCTTAATCGACGGCCTTTCTGTCGCTTAACCGACGGTATAAGGTTGTTTTCTCAAAAAAAAATTTACTACCGTCGAAAATATTATGTCGCTTAACCGACGCGTTAAATTTAACCGACGGTTGTTTAGGTGTCGCTTAACCGACGGTTACTTAGGTGTCGGATAACCGACGACAAGTTTCCGACACTTAAAAAAAAATCAAAGTGTCGTACATGCGACAGGGAAGTGTCGAAAATCCGACATGACGGCCGTCGGATTTTTGGTCAAAATGTAGTAGTACATTATCGGCGTGATCATCTTGTTCAATATGATCATTCACTTGTTATCCATTAAACATACACGCTCCATGATCCTGATCCTAAACTTGTTCTGAAAGAACTTCCTCTGGACGACATGCTATAGGGTGTCTTTCCTTTAATACAAATACATGGAAACATCAATAGATATACATTAATATATGAAAAAAAAAATACATACAATTACCTAAAAAAACGAATATAATAATGTTTATAATGCTAAACCTACAAATGGACAATATTCGTTCCCCCCTCAGCGTCCTTGAAATGTTTTGTGGCTGTTGAGATCAATATTCTTCTCCTCTTAAATGCCCTGCATTGAGTACACGGACAATAACATTTGCCATCACCCCCTCGTTTTGCTGCATCCCATAGTCTAGCAAGCAATTGTCAGTTGTCTTCGTTTGGATCCGGAATATTTAATCTATTTAACATTTTGTCATATAATTTGTTAATGAATATAACCGGTTGTCTTAAAAAATCAAGTTCCACACATCAAGGTTTTGTCAAAAGGAGAGAAGTCGAAGAATAAAAAATTCCCGGCAAACTGTCTATCGATGAAAAAAAAATTCCCACAACCACCCATTGAAGAATAAAACTATTCTTGAAAACGTCCGTCGAGGAACAAATAATTTTCGCAATCATTCGTCGCTTCCACAACAAACATGTCGAAATGTTTAAAACAATTTATATTTATAATGGCCATGCGCCGGATATTCGACACCTTGAACATAGTTACCATTGAAAGTATGGAAACATAAAATTTAAAATCATGTAAACCTTATAATAATAAATATATACGGACTGTCGGATATCTGACTCTTATCGGTCGGATATCCAACTTGTGTTTGGTTCATAGACGTCGAATATCTGACAGGGAAGTGTCGAATAACCGCCACTACACGAGTCGGAACTCCGACGCCTATCTGGCATGAAAGTGTCGGATAACCGCCACTACAAGAGTTGGAATTCTGACGCCAAAGTGTCGGATAATCGACGGAGATAGAAATATTTTGTTGTTGGCATTCTATAGATTGATTTCTGTCTAACACATCCATGCAAAATGTCAGATGATGTTGCATTTTGTCATCAGATTTTGGGTTCAAATCTTGTAGTGAACCAGATGCAAACACTGTTAGATTTTTAACAATTAAGCTATATGATCTTAGGATCTTATATGAGAGAATAACAAACACAACAATAAATCACAAGATACAATGAACACAAATATTTTCCTCTAGGAAACGATAAAGGAGAAAACCCCGCAACCTCCTCAGAGATAGAATCAGCACCAAAAGTAAAAACCAAAGATACAAAGATGATCTCCCGACAACAGTAGTCTCTCTCTCTCTCTTGTCCCAACTTCTTCTATCTCTCTCAGTTCTGTGCTACAACTGAGTGTGTGTGTCTGTATGGTAAATAGAGAGGCTCACTCTCTATTTATACTAATTCTTGACTTGACATTAAATCACCAGGTTTGACTTCTCTAGGAGAGTCTAATAACCCTAGTGCCCCACAACTGTGGGGACTTTAACCCTTGAACAATAAGGAGGGTTACCCTCAATGAATTTACATGACTTGTTTACTTTATTGATTCTCCTGATAGTATCATCGGGGTATGACATGACACAATTACATCACTGATACTCCCAATAGGGACATTGGGGTATAATATACAAGTGAATACCTTCTGAAGCTACAAATACATCAACACTCCCTCTTAACTAGGAAGGTATTCTCCCGACACAATTTATCAGCACAAGTATTCTTCTCTGGGTCATCACTGGATCATCATCAAGTCCTCATCATGAAATCATCATCATCAAGTATGTATCATCACTAGATCATCATCAAGTCTGTATCATCATTGGATTATCATCAAGTCTGGATCATCATCATTGTTTCCGCTATCTCGAACAAAAGGTATTATCTCTCAATTCTACTCATCATAGGAAGTTCTATAGAGCCAACCCTTTTTCATGCTGGTTGTAGGCCTAGCATCCATGTAGGTCTTCATCGTCTTCAACACTTATATCTAACCATGGAATGAACCATGTTAGAAAGGCCCTCCCAGCACTTACATCTTACCATGGGAGGAACACATCCAAGAACCATGTCATAAAGGCACACCCAACACTCACATCTGACCATGGGAGAAACACATCCAAAACCCATGTCAGAAAGGCCTATCACTCACATTCGACCTCATCTTTTCATAAAGGGTCTGCACTTACATTTGCCCTCATCTTGTCAGAAAGGCTCTACACTTACATCCGACCTCATCTTGTCAGAAAGGATCTGCACTTACATCCAACCTCATCTTGTCAGAAAGGCTTAGCACTTACATATGATCATGTGGGAACACATCCCGCAATCACATCAGAATGGATTAGCACTTATATATGATCATGTGGGAACACATCCCGCAATCACATCAAAATGGCTCTGCACTGATCATGTGGGAACATCCCACAATCACATTAGAATGTCTCTGCACTGATCATGTGGGAACACATCCCACAATCACATCAGAATGTCTATGCACTGATCATGTGGGAACACATCCCATAATCATATCATAATGGCTCTACATAGATCATGTGGGAACACATCCCACAATCACATCAAAATGGATCTGCACTTATATCTGATCATGTGGAGCCCAGCCTTCCACCGTGTCAGAAAGTCTAACAGACACATCAATTCCCTTTAGAGGGAACCTCATATGGAGAACACCAGGCTTCTCCCTGAAGTACTCAAATTTTACTCTAGCTAATGGTTTGGTCAACACATTAGCTATCTTCTCATCCATCGCAACATATTGGAGCTTCATTGCTCCTATCTCTACATTGTATCCCTGATAGAGTGATATATGATATCAATATGCTTCAACTTCTCATGGAACACTGGGTTCTCCGACAACTTCACACAACTCTAGTTGTCACAATATATACAAGTAGTATCCAGCTGGAGATCAAATAAGTCAGACAATAGCTTTCTCACCCATACTACCTCACAACTAGTCAAACAAGCTACAACATACTTTTCATCGGCTCTACTCAATGCCACATAGGATTGTTTCCTCCTAAACTAGGAGATCACACATGATCCCATACTGAAGCAACACCCTGAAGTGCTCTTCCTATCAACGGTACTGCCTTCCCAATCCAAATCCACATAACCTTCCAGGTTAATCTTCTGATTTTCCTTATACTTGAGCCCATAATCAATTGTACCCTTTAGGTACCTCAGAATACGATTTGCAGCAATCAAGTGAACATGTCTTGTATTTATTAGGAATTCATTCAATGTGTTTACAACAAAGCAAATTTTTGGTCTTGTATTTGTCAGGAACATCAAGGACCCAATCATCTAACGATACATCGTAAAATCGACCGACTCTGATGAAGCATCACTCAATAGCTTCATATTTGATGCCATAGGTGTGGTCATGGCCTTGTATTCCATCATCCTGAATCTCTTCAGGATCTCGATCACATACTTCCCTTGTCCTAAGGAGATCCCATCCACATTCTGCCACACCTCCGTGCCTAGAAATTAATGCATCATACAAAGTCCTTCATCTTGAACTCAGCATCCAGCTTCCTCTTCATGTTAGCAATCAACCCATCTGTACCTATTAAGAATAGGTCATCTACATACAGTAGGAGCATCACTGGGTTCCCTTCTTCAACCTTGTAGTAAAGGTTGGAATCTAGTTTACTTTTGGTAAATCCCAAACTAATCAAGAAGATGTCAATTCTGTCGTACCACCTCCTGGGTGCCTATTTCAAACCGTACAGGGCATTATTCAATTTACACACATGAGTCTTCCTATCATGTGTCTCAAAGCTGAGTGGCTGCTCCACATATACTTCCTCTTCTACTACACCATTCAAGAAAGCTGTCTTGACATCCATCTAGCATACTTTCTGTTTCATTACTGTAGCTAAAGCAAGTATTGATCCGATGGAAGTATATCTGGATACATGTGCAAAAGTCTCTTCATAATCTATCCCTTCTTTCTGGGAGAATCCACAAGCCACAAATATTGATTTATATTTCTCTATGCTACCATCTGTAGCATGCTTAATCTTATAGATCCATTTGGAAGTCACAACAGACTTCCCCTCTAGTCTTGGGACAACATCCCAAACATCATTCTTCATGATCGACTGATACTCCTCAATCATAGCATCCTTCCATTCTTTCTTTTCTGCTGCTTCTTCATATTTGGAAGGTTCTTTATCAATGATGTCACATAACAGGGATACATATCTGGAGTAGGACCTAGTTCTCTTCCTTTCTCTGTGCATTTCTTCTGGAGCCCCATATCTCTCTACACCTTGGATAGCCTCTCGTACCCATGCAGGTTTCCTCTTGTGAGGATTCTTCTCTTGAGGTGGATCTACAGGTTCTTGAGGTTCTTCTATTTCTCGATCTTCTTCTGGAATTGATTCATCCATGGCTGTATCTCGAATCCTGGGTATTTTAGTTTCTTCAGGATCTTCAACTGGTCTCTTCCTGGATTTGTTGTAAGCTGTGTCTTCATCAAATGTTACATCTATGCTGATGTCGATCTTCTTGAATCCTGAGAAGTATATTTTGTAAGCCTTCGAGCTTTGAGAGTATCCCACAAATATACCCTTCTTTCCTGAAGGATCTAACTTTGTCCTCTTTTCTTTTGGAATGTGTATGTACACTGGACAGCCAAATATTCTGAGATGACTGAATTCTGGTTTCTTGCTGAAAAACACTTCTTCAGACATCTTGTTCTCGATTAATCTATGTGGAGTATGGTTTTGTACATACACAGCTGTCCTAGCAGCTTCTGCCCATAGATGCATAGGAAGATATTGATAATGGAGCATTTCCTTTGCTACTTCCATGATTGTTCTATTCTTCCTTCCTGCAACCCCATTTTGTTGTGGATTATATGGAGTGTTCAACTCCCTCTTAATCCCCAAATATCTGCGTAATTGCTTGAATTCATTTGATTTGAATTCTATGCCATTGTCTGATCGAAAAATCTTGATCTTCTTCTCTGTGTGGTTTTCGATCAAGGCTTTGAATTCCTTGAACTTGCTGAATACTTCATCTTTGTTCTTCATGAAGTATATCCATGTATTCCTAGAAAAATCATCAATGAAAGAAACATAGTATACATACCCACTTAATGAACTGGATGACATCAGATCACATACATCGGAGTGAATGATTTCCAAGATTCCTTTAGCCTTGCTTTTGCTACTTGGAAATTTCTTCTTTGTGTTCTTTCCTTTTGCACATCCCTTGCATACTCCTTCATGTTTTTCCTGCATTTTTGGAAGACCTTCAACAACTTTACTTGCAATTGGTAGTTCCCTATAGTGCACATGTGCAAGCCTTCTATGCCAAAGTTCATTTGATTCTACTGAGTCATGAACCAAATCTTGTTTTGGTTTCCCCTTAAATCTGTATAGTCCTCCCTCTTGTTCTCCAATTACTACTGCATCGTCAGTAGTCTTTCCTTTTGGTCACATGAGAACTTTTCCATCTATAAATGCAACTCTTATGCCTTTTGCATCTAATGTAGAGATGGAGAGAAGGTTCTTCTTTGTTCCTGGTACAAATAGGACATCCTTCATTTTCATATAATTTCTAGAGTCTAATTTGTAGGAGGATTCTCCACTACCTTTTATTAGATACTGGTAGTCATCCCCAAGTTTCACCTTGTGGGGTGATTCATGTTCTGATAGTTTCACAAAGGATTCCTTAAATCTTGTCATGTGTTTGGAATCCCCACTGTCAATAAGCCAATCATTGCTTCCAAGTGTGATAGTTCCCGTGAGGGCATAGATCAACACATATTCTTCATCACTTGAAGAACCATCACTGTCTTGTTTGATTCTCTTCTTGGAAGGCTCGTCATCTTCTGCAGCATGAGTATGATGTCTTTTCTTGTTTCCCTTCCTCTTGTGAGATCTATTTTTGTTTCTAGGACAATATCTTGCAAGGTGTCCTCTTTCATCACATGTATAGCAAATGGACTTAGACAAATATTTGTTAGATTTTCTAGTGTTATTCTTCTAGCGAGAGTGCTTACCTCTGTGATGGTCTATTTTGCTTTTCTTGGATTGTACTGTGAGAGCTTGATCTTCACTTCCCATCTTTTCTTCTCGATTTAATATTCAAGCTTCTTCTTGTGAGCACTCCTCCCACAGTCTGCTAAACTTGACTAGCTTCTTTCTAGCACAGATCCCTTGAATGAAAGAGTCCCATGCCCTAGGGAGACCATTCAAGGTGGTCCTCACAATTTCTACATTCTCTACTTCTTCATCTACAGCTTCAAGTTGTTCCTTGATCTGAGAGATGCTTGTAAAGTAAGACTGGATGGTCTCCGCATTCTAGATCTTTACATTCTTCAATTGGTTTCTCAGAGTCATCTTCCGGTTTATGTTCTTCCCTTCAAATAACTTGGTCAGGGCATCAAACATCTCCTTAGGTGTCTTTAGGGAGGACACCTGAGGTATGAGATGATCCTTGATTTAATCAATAATAATCCTCTTAGACATGAACAATTTCTTTTTGTGTAAGGCCTTAGGCTCATCTCCCTCTCGAACTAGAACTTCTCCACTTATGTAGGAGTCCAATTCATTTTCTTCCAAGACTAGGGAGATCTTATACTTCCAGGCTCAGAAGCTATTAGCTCCCTTAATATTTTCATCAAGATTGGTATGATGACACATATTAATAGAGAACCTCAAATGGAAATGCAAAATATTTATATCTTACCAGGTTAATATTTCGGAACTAAATCTGGAGCTGAATTTTTGCAGAGCTGGTTTTTTGGTTCAGGAGCAGATTTAGGGTTTGACTTTCCTGGAGTTCTACCCAACCAAAAAATTTGATCTTGATCTCTAAAATTTGATTTTAGGGAGGAGATCAATCCAGGCCTGGGCTCACTCAAACATTCCACTTATGTGGAAAGCCCTAATTTCCCATAGTGGTGTCGGGTCAAAAATTGAAAATGCTCAGAATTAGATTCTGCTTCGATAGAAAGATGCACCCTAGAGAGGAGAGTCATCCTAGCCTCTTTTTGCTGAAAATATGTGGAGAGAGATCCAGAAAGTAAGAATCCCTAGCTTTAGCAGCTGTAGAGTGTCTTCTTCTCAGGTTAGCTCTCATACCATGTTAGATTTTTAACATTTAAGCTATATGATCTTAGGATCGTATCTGAGAGAATAACAAGCACAACAATCAATCACAAGAGACAATGAACACACATATTTTCCTCGGGGAAACCATTAAGGAGAAAACCCCACAACTTCCTCAGAGATAGAATCAACACCAAAAGTAAAACCCAAAGATACAAATATGATCTCCCGACAGCAGTAGTCTCTCTCTCTCTTGTCCCAGCTTCTTCTCTCTCTCTCAGTTATGTGCTACAAGCTAGTGTGTGTGTATATATGGTAAATAGAGAGGCTCACTCTCTATTTATACTAATTCCTGACTTGACATTAACTCACCAAGGACGACTTCTCTAGGAGAGTCTAATAACCCTAGTTCCCCACAACTGTGGGGACTTTAACCCTTGAACAATAAGGAGGGTTACCCTCAATGACTTTACATGAATTGTTTACTTTATTGATTTTCCCGATAGGATCATCGGGCTATTACATGACACAATTACATCACTGATACTCCCAATAGGGACATTGGGGTATAATATACAAGTGAATACATTATGAGGTTACAAAAACATCAACAAACACATCCTCAATGCGAGCACCAACTTGCATAATCATCGTCTTCTAGTGAAACCATGGATAAACCTACTTTAGGAACCATAACATCAATGCTTAAGTTTACCAGTGTAACCATGGATCAACCCACTTTAGGCACAATGAAATCAATGATTAAGTCTTCCAATGTAGCCATGTATCAACCCTTTTAGGAACCATGACATCAATGTTCAAGTCTTCCAGCATAACTATGGATCATCCCTTTCAAACACCATGGAATCATTGGTTAAGTTTACCAGCATATCCATGGATCAACCCATTTCATGAACCATGACATCGATGCTCAAGTCTTTTAGCATAGCCATGGATCAACCCTTTTAGGCATCATGACATCAAATTATGCTCAAGTCTTCCAATGTATCCATGGATCAACCCTTTCAGGTACCATGATATCAACTCTTAAGTTTACCAACACATCCATGGATCAACTTGTTTCAAACATCGTGACATCAATGTTGAAGTATTACAGTGAAACCATGGATCAACCCTTTCAGGAACCATGAAATCAATCCTTAAGTCTTCTACCTCAGCCATGGATCAACCCTTTAGGAACCATAACATCAATGCTCAACTCTTCGACAGAACACCATGATTTACACATGGATTTTTTGATGCTTTCAAGAGAGCTATAATGCATTATGATTCTTTGCAAAAGATTGTTAAAATTTGCAGTCCCATTTGTTGTTTAAGAATTTCAATATTGGAGTCTCATTCTCTACAACACTTACAATTCATATCACTAAATAGATAAACATACTTTATATCATAACCATTAATTAACAAATGTTAACAAGTTATAATCATCTAACAACAATTAATATCTTTCTAATCAACTAACCATTTACTAAATGACCACGGTTAGAAATTTTAAACTTATCATAATTTAATATTTTAATTTGTTGCAGCTAATGATATACCAAATCTTCATAAGTATAGAAAATTTTAATGATTAAACCTTTCATTTCACACATAACACACTGAACAAGAATCAATCATCCATACCTACATTGAAAAACATTCAACATTATTCAAATAATTATCGTTGTTTCATACATCAATGCACATTAACCATTTCCATATATATATATATATATATATATATATATATATAAAACACAAGCCACACATAGGTTACAAACACTCACCAAAGAGTTAAATAAAATCCAAACCTATGCTCTACTAGGATTTATAGGCTACAAGTGTGAGTTAAGAAAACGGGTTTTTGAACTAGTAGGCACCTCAAGGGCTCAGTCAGTTTGACCCCCTCACACAACACCAAGGAGGTACTTCTTCTCTACACCATCAATCCCTTAGGTGTTATCCCCCTCCAGGTGATCTTCAATGTGAGTAGAATATAATAGTCCAAACTCTGTTATCCTCTTAAGAGGTATCAACATTCTAGGTTTATTACCGACTTATCCTAAACTCTTCTCTTATTAATCAACACAAGTCCACTAGTCATAGTATACCTAACATGAAAATAACCACCCTGCCATACAGATAGACATACACCATTCTAAATTCAACATATCATTCAGTAATCCATATATAGAAAAATCAGAAAATTAAGCTAGAGATACCACTCTGACTACATATACTACTTTGCACCCATATTTAGTAAATCTAGAAGGATTACCTCTATGATATTATGATAATTTAACAAGGCTCGTCTAGTGCTAATGCTCATAAAATAACAAACTACTCAACAATCTATTCTAAATATAATAACATGGACATAATTTTAATATGAATAACATGCATAATCAATCATTGCATTTTCCAACACCTGTTGGACCCATTGCATAAATATAACACAACTCTGAACTACATCATAAGAGAAACCACTCATGAATAACAACTATTGGTTATATTCAATTTCATCGATGAATAGTACAATTCAAAAAAAAGGGAAACCATTTAAATACTAGGGCTGTCTAGCATAGAACCTGGTCAACAATTGATATAATACTCTTCCATGATTTTCAATTTATGTTTCCACCCGGTTGCAAGATAATAAGTTAGGAATCAAACATCACCAAAAATTAACTTACTTTGGCATAATGAGTATCCACCTTCTCTACATATGCGAGCATCATCATGCCTTACATCATTCCAAGCATCCAAATGAGCCACAGATTCAAACACATAAGACAATTGTCCACCAAACCTTTTGTAGCCAATGAAAACAAAGCACTCACAAAGGAATTATAACAAATCGTTCCTCCATTTCATTAGCTTCAATTCCCGTAACAAAACCATGGAAATCCCTTACAATTAGTCCCTTGGGTCACCATGGTCCAAGATTCATAATTACACTTAGGAAAGTGCAGATACCATGCACCAATACCATATAGAAATATGATACTAAATAAACATAGAACACCAATCTTCCATGCAAACTTCAACTTGTATACAATCCCATCCATAGATGACTATTCTACTATAGAGTTAATTAGTTCTATAGAATGAATTTTACATTCATATAACAAATAGCACATAATATTAGTATAGTGCCCATTGGGTTACAGTCTACCATGTAATGGCTTCCTAGGATTAAATACAACATCCTTACCCATATATTAACATCAACATTCATCATACAAAACCATAAACCAAATCTAATTATACATCTTGGCCTAAAAAGACACAAATACTCATACCCAAAATCAATTTGCTTCATGAAACCCCCCCCAAAAGCTTCACTATGTTGGATACCGATAATAAACTTCCTCAAGCTTAGGAAACACACATACAACTCAATTATCACTTGATGATTCACTAGTTAACACCAATTAACTGTATCCTCTCCAGAAAACAAACAATCATACAAAACAAGTTATATAACTTGACGAGAACTTGACATTGTTGTTGCTTTTTGGGGAGTCAATTTTGGTAGATATTTTTACCTTCATTTCAAAGAGTGTGTATATTGGTAGCACCATTTTTCATTTTGAGCCATTTTTTATGATTTTGAAGCTTGGTCATAAAAAACTAAAACTTTTATTTACAAATGTATTTTTTCGAATTTTACAAAAAAATTACATTTTGCAGCAATTTAGAATAAAATATATATATACATTTTTTTTAAATTTTTTTTTAACATTTCGAAGCTAGTCATAATGAAAAAACATACATTTTGGAAGTTTTTTCTTGGAACTTGTTTTGTTAAATAAGTCATTTGTAAGGAAAATTTGTAAAAAATGAGAAAAATGAAGACATTTCAAACCATTTTGACGTATTTTAAGCTATTATATGTATAAAAATGGTACCATTTAACATTATTTTGTATAAAGTGATGTGTTATCACTAAAGTTGAACCTCGACTGCTAGGGTCAAGCTTAGAGAAATCTTAAATCGGTTTAATGGATAACTGAAAAATGAATTTATGGAATTTGGCGGTAGGTAAGACTTACTATAGAAATCAAGCTAGATTTGAAAGCAAATAATGAACAACAATATATATATATATATATCACAATCAAGACTGATAGGCCAAAGCTACGAGTATGAATTTATGGAAGACATGAACCTGGTTCTGCATATAATACTTAAGGATAACTTCACATTAAACATGAGAATCTAGCAATGGATTAATAAGACCATACACCAGACAAAATCACAACACATGAAATTCAATTATTAAAATAGAAAGGTGACTGATATGAACATAATCATTTTAAAGTAGCTAACAAAAACATAGTGCATACATGCTCCTGCCACTTCAGTATCAGAATGTTCAAACCCTGCCTCAGCCCTCTCGGCTGGTAATCTCACCCCTCCACAATGTTTTTACAATGAAATATATATAGAAGATAGCAAATCTAACCTCTTTAGCATTTTTTGGATCTAGTCTAATGAGTTTTTGCCAAGTTTGGCTAATCAAACAAGAAAAGGACCCATGTCTCTATTTAATAGGGTTATACTTATACTATGACTAAAACACTTAAATGAAATGCCACTTGCACTCATGGATGAGTATTGATGAGCTCTTTGAGGAAGAGTCATCATCTGTACCTAAATATAATCCAGCCAAGTCGAATTTGGACTTTTTGACCAAAATTTGTGCAATTTGTCATCTATAGGAAGTTGGTAGCGCAAAACTTATCCTTATTACAATCTTCTAAAATTGACATGGTGTGTTTGCATGTCCTTCTAACAGCTGTTGCATTTCAACATGATGTCCTTCTGTATTATGGGCTTTTCCTTCCTCTATGTCCTTCAGGGATGTCAAACAATGAAGTGACAACTGAATGAGACGAGGAAGAATAAATTGTCTTTGAACATTCCTTCTCGGCTGTCTTTCTCTAATATGTTGATGGTCCAAACTTGCACTTAAAAAATCATAGTTGACAAAAGACTGAACTTCACTGAGAAATATGACTGCTATGATATTTGAGCAACATCAATAATTAAAGTAATCAACTCTTCCCTTATATGCTAAGAACAGAGCCCTACAACAAGTAAATTTTGCCTTCAATTGTCCAAAGTGTCATCATCATCGTCAGGGAGAGGCTGTGCTGCAGCAACTGCAAGATATGCTTCATACTGTAGTTATGTGGCCATATCAATCTGAACCTCTGGTGAAGCAAGAGCAGGTTACTCCACAAAATGAAGGTTGTGATCCCTAGAAATTTTCCTTGCAAGATAAAGATATGGCTTCTCAAAATTGAAATTACCTTTAGCTGATATTTCATAATATTGAAGATTCTTTATCCTGTGGAAAGTAACTTGCTTAGCTTTAACTTGTCTGTTCTTCACATCAACCTTGTTTCCAAAAAGGACAATAACACTATTTTCATAGACATCCTTTTGCATGCTCTTCCAAGGTTTTGAATACCAGCCCCTAGAAAGACCCGTTGATTTGAAAAGCGTGCTGGTTCAATATACTCCAGGAAGTTGCTTGATGCATATAATAGGATTTCAACAATAACGTAAGAATATATCTTACTAAGAAGATAAAATAGAGCCTGTGTAGCTCCAGAGACCTTATAGTTCTTTGTTTGGATTGTTCCCTGCAAGAATAAGAGAGATTTCTAACCCACAACTAAAAGCTTGATTGAACATAAGGTGTGTTTGGAATGTTGACAAAAAAGGAAACCACAAACATATTGCAATGGGGATGAACACAATCATGCCCATTCCTGCATCATATAGACAACCAAGTGAACGGATCGAATTCCATAATCCAAGCCTCTTCACAATAGGCTTCCATGCAATAGCAAGACAAAGGATGCCCCATCCAATTGGTATGAATGCAAGCATACTGGAAAAAGATTTGTCACTAACAACTCAGTCTTAATAACTACAACTAAAAGGGAAGTTAAACATAACATAAATGTAATGCCCTATATGAGTCGTAGAAACAATTGTAATTTACTGATACATTTTGGTTGAATGTGAAAATATTAAATATCAAAATTAGGCTAGCTAATACAATCCATGACCAAGCATAAACCTTAAGGGAAGTGTCATTTCCTGTGGCATGTAATTTGTACACAATACCATACTGAAAGACAAAAAATCGTAAACTTAGTAAGGTCTCAAATATCCTTCCTCTCAAAGAACGAATATGTGCCTATTCCTCATCCCACCAGGCTTCCCAAATCTCCATTGCAATTTGATTAAGTCCAAAATCTCAAACTTTTCCCACCTGAATGTATTCATGATGAAGGATATTGCCTTGCCGTAACGTGGAGTTAAACCTTGCATAGATATCTTCACCAATATTAATAATTCGTGATGCCTTGCTTATGCCTCATCTCGTGATGTGAAAAATTATGTCAAAAACATCTGGGTGACCATAGTGCATGCATAGTGACAACATATGGCTCCGTCTGGGGATGGCATGCTCCCGACGGGTTGCCAAGAACAAGAAGACCAAGTGCCTTCATTCCATTTTTGCAATTTGAAGTGGTACTCTTACTCAAAACTGAAAACTAATTATGTCCTGTACCAGTATTATTTTTCATTGGGCTGGAGTCTTTATGCTACTGCAAACCAACAAACTAAAAACCAAACTACTTTACCGCATTGCTTAATTGAAAACAAATCCACTGAATTTAGACCGAAAAATAAACGCTAAAAAAGCGAGCTTATTTATTTACATTGTTCATACTTAGGCAATCAAAAACTTCTTCTCAAATATAGGAAAAATTCCAATATAACCAATCCAGAAGTTTATGAATTAGCTGAGATTTGCTTCCATCTTTGAGTATATAAAAGACTGAAAAAAATTGAAATAAAAAACACATACGATCCAAGAAACCATACCCATAGATTTTAAATTCTGTGCTTAAAAGATGAAGGACACAAGACTTATCACTCTGCTTTGCTTCCATGTAACTTGCTACAGGGTCATAGAAATTGTTAGAAGAAGCAAATCGAGAACAAGTAACTTCCACATCTTCTTGTTTATGTGAAATCACTGCTTGATAGATGACATCAAATTTCTTTTCTTGGATTGTTGGAGATGAAAGAGAAGAAAATTGAAAATTACCTCCTTGGTCTCTGAAATATTCAACTGAGACAACTATGTTTGGTTTATTATTCCCTTGAAACTCTTTGTCTAGAATAGAGGATATGGGCTTTCTGCTTTCTGAAGATTGCTGCTCAAAAAGACACACTATACGCTGATTTGGTGACCCAACATCATCACTCTCACTATCCTCGTAGATTTCATACATAGGTCCGTTGCTGAAGCTTTCTGTAAATACTGATTCAAAAGGTCGTTCTTCGAATTCATCTGAGTATTCATCATATATAGGCTTACTGCTTAAAATTCCAATAGGTGCTAAAACATAAATCTTTTCCACTCCATTATTGCTCTTTTCAAACAACTCAAGAATGGAAATCAATGGCTTTTCAAACTGATTTTCAACCTTTGATGCATGAGAAAGTATAGAGGACAAATTTAACTTCTCATCATTTCCCTTAATACCTGGGTCAGATTCATGTTCATGATAGAAAGGTTGATTTGAAAAAACATTAGCATAATGATCCTCATTATTATCATCTTTTTTATCTAAATTTGAAGTGATAGGTACATAAGGAGAAAGAAAATCCTCTTGCTGTAAAACATAGTTATGAAAAAATACAGCAGACAATAAATTATCTTCTTCCTTCCCAACCTTATCATCCTGTTGATCTGAATTTGAAGTAGTAGCATTCTTAATTACATAATCATGGATTTCACCATCAACTATGAGTTATGAATCTTCCTCAGAAGTAGCCATAGAAAATATTTCATCCTCATCATGCAATTCATATTCGTCACAACAATTTTCAAATAAAAACTCATCTTGTACCTTTTACAGTGCTCATGGAACACTGTGTGGAAGTCTTTCAAGTATGAAATGCTGGAAGGAGGCAATGAGAAATACCACTCATGTGCATCACCATCCAATGAATACATGAACATCTTCATATGAACATCCTCGTGTTGTAGATCTAGCAGATTCATGCATTCATGGAACTTGATGAGGTGATCTACATGATTATCTTCTCTCCTTTCTATGAAGATAGGCAGAAAATATCCCCATTCTATCATAGTCAGTATTGGATGTGGGAAACCAGGAACTGTATAAAAGTAAAGAGGCGCAAACCTCCGAGCCACAATAGCCTTCATTCGATCCCGGGAAGGCATTCTGGATCCTCAACAAATGGATTCGTCCGGTGAAGAAATTTGCAGTCAATATGTCACCAACCCTGTTCACCATCAAAAACTAGATATATTCATTGTTGTACAGCCCGGGGAAGTATGTCTTCATTCCTCCGTCCTCGGCAACGGCGCCAGAAGATGTTATCACTAAAGTTGAACCTCGACTGCTAGGGTCAAGCTTAGAGAAATGTTAAATTGGTTTAATGGATAACTGGAAAATGAATTTATGGAATTTGGTGGTAGGTAAGACTTACTACAGAAATCAAGCTAGATTTGAAATCAAATACTGAACAATAGTATATATATCACAACCAAGACTGATAAGACAAAGCTATGAGTATGAATTTATGAAAGACATGAACCAAGTTCTGAATATAATACTTAAGGATAACTTCACATTAATCGTGAGAATCTAGCAATGGATTAATAAGACCATACACCAGACAAAATCACAACACATGAAATTCAATTATTAAAACAGAAAGGCACCTCATCTGAACATAATCATTTTAAAGCAGCTAACAAAAATAGAGTGCATACATGCTCCTGCCACTTCAGTATCAGAATGTTCAAACCTTGGCTCAGCCCTCTTGGCTGGTAATCTCACCCTTCCACAATGTTTTTACAATGAAATATATATAGAAGATAGAAAAGCTAACCTCTTTAGAATTTTTTGGATCTAGTCTAATGAGTTTTTGCCAAGTTTGGCTAATCAAACAAGAAAATGACCCATGTCTATATTTAATAGGGTTATACTTCTACTATGACTAAAACACTTAAATGAAATGCCACTTGCACTCAAGTATGGGTATTGATGAGCTCTTTGAGGAAGAGTAATCATCTATACCTAAATATACTCCAGCTAAGTCGAATTTGGACTTTTTGACCAAAATTTGTGCAATTTTTCATCTATAGGAAGTTGGTAGCACAAAACTTATCCTTATTACAATCTTCTAAAATTGGCATGGTGTATTTGCATGTCCTTCTAATAGTTGTTGCATTTTAGCATTGTCGAGCACCCGATATGCAAGTATATTACTACCAACATACAGAGTGTACAATATTTATTGTCAACCCGGGAAAGTCTTGTATTTCAAAGGATAAAATGCACAGTATATGCTTAAACACAAAAGTCACTGCAATGAAACACCACTATCCTCTATCAACTATGCTCATCCCAAGAGTCTGTGTAATCCCATTTATCTTCTAAGTACTACAATCATAATTACTTTCTGCTATGCATTAAGGAAAGATAACAAGGATTCAAATTACAATTGCAGATGAAAGGAAATCCTATTCACATCCCTGAATTATTAATTCACCTATTCAATCTGATTACTCTAGAAAGACACAAGCATAAATTGAATATTAATCTAGGAATTCAATTGCAAAAGATTGAGTTCAACTACTTTAAGAATTTGAAATGCAGGAATGAAATTCAACAGTCATAGCAGTAAAGGCAATTTGCAAAGATTCATGGGACAACAACTAAGACTGTAGGATGAACATAGCTGTGTACAACTACCACACAAATTGCATGAACGATAATTATCTACTCAGTCGACTGTCACCTTATACACTATAGAGCTCCAAGGAATGTAACCACGCTGTAAATCCACACTCACTACAGCTTCTTGTGAACGAAATAGAATTAATAAGACATCACACAACAGATGAATTAAAAAGTCCTAATTTAAGACAGCAATCTCCGTGGAAGGCGGGCCCAGCCTTCACACAGAGATGCTGGCTGAACAACGTACAACCTATTAAATCAGAAGTAACTCCTTGTATTAAAATATGAAATGATTACACAAATTGCTCCTCACAGCTAATACAATGAATGAATTATATGTTCAGTAACCCCCCGGGTCGAGACAACTCTCCATATTTATATCATGTGGATTGTAACATCTGATCCTATTTTGGGGCAGCCATGAAGATCTCTGATCTTCAGGCGCCCTAAATAACACTAGCTGTTACAAACGTGGCATGGTAAAGACATAGAAAGCATGAGAAAGCTATTAATCAGCCCAGGAGTAGCGATATTTTCTGATCACAACTATACCCGAGCAGCAATATACTAAGGATTTCCAATTATGGCGCATTCTGTTACAACTGCCTTGTCACAGCTCTGTCGCATTAGAACCACGTGCCTTGGTTGATGATAGGAGGGGTGAGGATCAACTTGAGAAGCGAATATCCCTCCTTTTGAGACTTGTTCATCCCAATCTTCCTCCAGTCCACTTATCTCAAAATACCTTCATAAATCATAACATGTTAGCACAATTGAGAGATACACAGATTTAATTATCACAATCATAAGCATTAATAAGATAAAGCAATGACCAGTCATACCTTGGCAGTTTGAAGAATAAAGTGGGGATAACAAGTCTGATTGATGTGCTGAATGGGGTAGGATAGGGAAGAAGAAGTGATTAAGGGTGGTTAAAAGAAGTCATTTCTGGATTCAACAAGCATGATGTCCTTCTGTATTATGGGATTTTCCTTCCCCTATGTCCTTCAGGAATGTCAAACAATGAAGTGACAACTGAATGAGATGAGGAAGAAGACATCATCTTTGAACATTCCTTCTTGATTGTTTTCCTCTAATATGTTAATGGTCCAAACTTGCACTTAAAAAATCAGAGTAGACAAAAGACAGAACTTCACTGAGAAATACGACTACTATGATATTTGAGCAACATCAATAATTAAATTAATCAACTCTGCCCTTATATTCTAAGAACATAGCCCTACAACAAGTAAATTTTTCCTTCAATTGTCCAAAGTGTCATCATCATCGTCAGGGAGAGGCTATGCTGCAGCAGCTACAAGAACTGCCTCATACTGCAGTTGTGTGGCCATATCAATCTGAACCTATGGCGAAGAAAGAGCAGGTGACTCCACAAAATGAAGGTTGGGATCCCCAGAAATTTTTCTTGCAAGATAAAGATATGGCTTCTCAAAATTGAAATTACTTTTAGTCGATATTTCATAATATTGAAGATTCTTTTTTCTGTGGAAAGTAACCTGCTTAGCTTTAACTTGTTTGTTCTTCACATAAACCTTGTTTCCACAAAGGACAATAAGAGTATTTTCCTAGACATCCTTTTGCACGCTCTTCTAAGGTTTTGAATACCAGCCCCTAGAAAGACCCGTTGATTTGAAAAGCGTGTTGGTTCAATATACTACAAGAAGTTTCTTGACGCAGATAACAAGCTTTCAATAATAACGTAAGAATACATCTTACTAAGAAGATAAAATAGAGCCTGTGTAGCTCCAGAGACCTTATAGTTCTTTGTTTGGCTTGTTCCCTGCAAGAATAAGAGAGATTTCTAACCCACAACTAAAAGCTTGATTGAACATAAGGCGTGTCTGGAATGTTGACACAAAAGGCAACCACGAACATATTGCAATGGGGATGAACACAATCATGCCCATTCCTGCATCATATAGACGACCAAGCGAACGGATCGAATTCCATAATCCAAGTCTCTTCACAATAGGCTTCCATGCAATAGAAAGACACATAATGCCCCATCCAGTTGGTATGAATGCAAGCATACTAGAAAAAGGTCTGTCACTGACAACTCAGTCTTAATAACTACAACTAAAAGGGAAGTTAAATGTGACATAAATGTAATGCCCTGTATGAGTCGTAGCAACAATTGGAAATTTATTGATACTTTTTGGTTGAATGTGAAAATCTTAAATATCAAAATTAGGCCAGCTAATACAATCCATGACCAAGCATAAACCTTAAGGGAAGTGTCATTTCCTGTGGCATGTAATTTGTACACAATACCATACTGAAAGAAGAAAAATCGTAAACTTAGTAAGGTCTAAAATATCCTTCTTCTCAAAGAACGAATATGTGCCTGTTCCTCATCCCACGAGTCTCCCAACTGTCCATTGCAATCTGATTAAGTCCAACATCTCGACCTTTTCCCACCTGAATGTATTCATGATGAGTGATATTTCCTTGTCGTAACGTGGAGTTAAACCCTGCATAGATATCTTCACTAATATTAATAATTCGTGATGCCTTGCTTATGCCTCCTCCCGTGATGTGAAAAATTCTGTCAAAAACATTTGGGTGACTATAGTGCATGCGTAGTGATAACATGATGATTCACATAAACTCAACAAAAGTATACCATATATTTGTAAATAACATATTAAACACATAATACTTATTCTCAAAATAAAATATAGAATTCAAATCATTACAAAAATATTTTATCAAAATTTTGTCAAGTTTGACATTTTCCATCAATGACATGAAACTAATCAAGAATATCATGCAAGCCAAAATATTCATCAAAATTGACATTTTTTGTAGCTTGGCTCTCTTTTTGGACCTCATTGTTTTCTTCCATTGGATCATCTACTTATTCGAAATGTCCAAAGTGATCATTTCTATCATCCCTTTTAATGACCGGGTTGAGTCTCTTTTGACATCTTTACCACAAGTCACTCACAAAATTCTTCAAACCAATTTCCCGCATTTCACATTAGAGGAAATTTCAACTCAAAATGGGCCTTTTAACTCTAATTCAAATTCCATGTCATCATGTGTTAGCCAATAAAATTGCTTTAAATTTGAAATACCGTATAGCTTGTAAACACTTTTTTAATATAAATTTGGGGATAGGTATCATAAAAAAACTACTTTTTGTTTGTATTTTTGACATATCTCCCCGTGTTTTTACTCAAATTTCGATCGGGAGAGCTTGTTGGATGCATAATTAAATTACACATCCAACGAGTACCCACCTGACATACTTTTGATGGACCCCTCTACCCAAAAAACAAGAAATACCTAAAAAAACGCGATGATGACGCATACTTTTGATAGACACCACTACTCAAAAAACAAGAAATACCTTGAAAAATGTGATGATGTCATCATCAGGATTTTCAAGTATTTCTTTTTTTTGGGGTAGTGGGGTCCATCGAAAGTATGCCGAGTGGGTACTCATTGGATTCATAATTTAATTCCGCATCCAACGAGCTTTCCCGATCGAAATTTGAGTAAAAACACGGGGAGATATGTCGAAAATACAAACAGAAAAGTAGTTTTTTTCTTTTCTTCCTCCAAAATTAATAAATATTATTTTATTAAATTTTTTTAGGAGGCCCATTTTGAGTTGAAATTTTCTCTGATGTATGACAGAACTTTCATAGCATTAATTATTTTCTTGGTATAACTGCACTGCAGTGGATCATTATCGAGGTATATTCAATTTCATCCTTTTTGTAAGGAGCATGTTATTGTTGTACCTAACCATCACATACACAAAAATAAATTTCAGACACTATAATGAATATATATATATATATATATATATATAGCAGAAGTTTCATATGTAATATCGGAAATTTTACCTGATCCCAAGAACAAATCTAAATCTCAATCTCCTTCTTTTAAAAATGCATCTATGAGATAATTAATTAGTGCTTGTGGCTTCTCGTAAATGTTTACAATCTCTTTATTCAAATCCCTTTCTTTATATGTCGACTTTTTAACCATGACATTATAAGTCAATATTTGACTATATTTTCCTTCACTCTTGTCATTGATTAAAATAGAATCATACATCCCAATCCCATGTTTTTTCCAACATGCAAGATGTATGTTTTAAGTATCACTCATAAATGGACTGTTAGAGCTACGAATATTAGGATTATTCTTGTAAGATAAAATATATACGAATATAATTAACTCATAGAAAAATAATTTTGATTTCTAAACTCAAACGCATAATAATACACTACAAATATCTTACCAATAAATTTTCTTCCTTGAGTTTAATTTATCCTTGAAGGATGTTAGCACTACTCCTCCTTGTACATATGAATGGAAATCTAGAAATCCCCATAGAGGTGATATTGTGACATCCAATAATCTCGAATCCACTTGATTGAATGATTGGAAAGTATAAGGCCCACAATCATGTGTAATGTTTTTGATATTTGTATCCATGAGGGATATCTCCAATGACTAGGAAGTAATCCTTTTTAGTAACAATATCTGCAATGTTTACAGAATCACCATAAATGACTTTATTTTGCACAATGTCAAGCCCATTCCAAACTTCATGATAAAGAGAATAATCAAGTTCAACATTTGCAAGACATTTCCTTCTTTGTCGTTCTATTTTGGGTTTTTGAAGATGAATTTTGGAAGACTCTGGTACTGTACTCTTCTTTGGCATCTTTGAAAACAAAATGTATTTAAGTAATACAATATAAATGAATTGACTTACAAATAAATAAAATAAATATATCATAAATCAACATACATTTTTGTATGCAACAAAAAAAGGTTTTAAGTTTTCTATGGAACTTGAGTTTGGATAGTTACATATGACATCCTCCCAACTCTTCTCACCCAACATTTTAACCATATCGTTTTGTATTTTCATGTAAATATTATGACTACATGATGTAAAAATAAATTTCGCTTACAATCATATCTAGTAATATAACAAAATGTTTAATTAATAAATCATATTAAACTCAAACAATAAACTTCAAAACATAAAAATAATCGACAAAATTACTTTTCATATTCATTGCACATTTCCTCCATGGATAATTCACCCAAATTTACATGTGACAATATTGTAGATATATTTTTTTCATGCTTCACACCTTGCAATGATCTCCTAGGTATTATAGTCATAACTTCTAGCAAATTCTTGACATTGGTACCTCCTTAAACTCTACTCCATGCAGTTGCTTTAATTCTTTTTACCTTTTGGTTATTTATGCCAATATTCTCCCACATGCTAAATATCTCATCAATCAAATCCCATATTTTCCCCATTATAAATTCCACCTAAAACTATTTATCTACAACTCTGAATGCATCACTTCCTATAGGTTGTTTCACACTGTCCTCTTTAATCGAGAAACCTATTTCCATATCACAATGTTTCTAGAAATTTACATCATTTTTTGATCTATCCCCACCACATATTTGTTCAAATTCATTGTGGATAAATCTAACCCTTTGAATGACTGTCATGGAAAACCTATATTCACTATCTATGTTATGATCCCATACCAATAGTTTTGCTTCCACATATGTTAAACAAGCATACATGATACATTTGACAATTTGCAAAAATAGGGATTTAGGAAACTCTTGCATCAATTCTCATCTGGGCTTTGTAGAATTATTCCCCCCCAAAACATAGTAGTTGTAAACAAAACATGTTGATTCATCAAATGCATCTTTATCAGGAACATATTTTGGGTCAACAAGAACTAGGTAGTCAACCACATGTGCATAGGGATTGTGCATCATCAATGCTTTTGATTTCTAAACAAGCAAGCATTGATGATGCACAATCCCTAATTTGACACTTTTCTTGGTCTTCGTTCGGTTTATTAAGTTGCTCCACATTTAAATCAAATGTATGTTCATTGTGACCCAAATAATCCCTCTGTAATCGATCTCAAATATCATTTTTGTTGCCTTGAAAACAACATAATCTAGATCACCACCTGGAGTGATGATTTCCAAAATGTCCCCCTAAATTTTCACTGGTTTTGAATGATAACATTGGATTCAACATCTTGTCTCCTTATTTTACGTCTTGAATCAGTTGTTTCTAAATAAAAAACCTATTGATCAGGAATGGAAACAACCCCATCCCTAGTTCTTTTGGAAGAGTGTTTCTTACTCTTACCAACAGAAGTAACATCCCCATAAACAACAATTCATTGATCATGTTTAGTTGGGAGAGATATATTTTTAAATGTAACCTTCTTAGGTACTTCATTTTATTGTTGGACAAATTTTTGTTTTTGTGCTTGTACTTATTTAGTCTAAACATTTTTCACTCATTTCTTCCTTTATAGTTCTCCCTTTCTTGGTGCTTATCCCTTCTGAAGAGTGGCATTAATGACATTCATAGGATTTTCTTCTGTAGAATAAATTCCATTCAAAATATGGGAAAGTGGAATAGAAAAATCCTGCAAAAGAAAATATTACTGTAAAATATAATGTTTTAAAACATTATTGTATTAAAATATATTACATTGTCATATCATCCAAACTATAACGAAAAAAAAAAAATACTTACACTCTTGCGTTCAATATTGTGCATGAATCCTGCAAAAAATTCTGTGAAAATCTCATCAACCTTATAGTTTGAAACCTTCAAACAATATCATATTTTGACATAGGTCTTAGGTTGTTTCACTAGTGCATAACCAAGGTTTTTACCCAACACCAAACAAATATCTCACAACAATCCCAATGAGTGATAATGTATTTTAAGATATGAAAATTTAGCATAGTATAAGTGAATATTGTATAGGTTTGCTTGATGTCTCTCTTTCAAAAACCAAGAATAGTCCATTTTCTCTTCCTCTTGTGCATGTTTATGTTCTCTATCATTCTTGGTTTTTAAATCATCAAGAAACATAACTTCATCTCAAGCAACATTGTCAACCAGCTCAACTTTTTTTTTCGATGACTTCATTGTCACTACTACATTTTGATCCAAAATCCGATGGAAAAATCCGACGGCGCGTGGATTTATTTTTTTAAACCCTACCAAAAATCACAAAGATAATTTTTTTTTGTTGAAAAAGTGGCCATAAGCGTCGCTTAAGCGACGTCTAGTCTCATAAGCATCGCTTAAGTGACGGCTAGCCTCATAAGCGTCGCTTAAGAGACGACGCCTTGAGTGAGTGGAAACTATCCTACCTAGAAAAATATTGATTTCAATACGTAATTATTGAAAGGGTTTTTATACTATTGAAAAATTCCTTTGGACATGCACATTTTCATATTAGAATTTGCATATCTAACCTTAATAAGGGTGATCATACTAATGAGATATATCAATGGAAGGATATTAAGCTTGCAATACACATCGAGGGCAACGTTAAATTATACTGGGAAAGGTTAATACAAATTATTAAGAGCAATTATGTCAATAAAGGTTGAAACCTTACAAAAGACACTTTCAACATGTGAGTTGCCCAGATTGTGTGAAAATATACTTACAAAAGTATTGTAAGTAATAAAGAAAAAGGATGGTATATAAATTTTCCTAAAAGGATGTCCATGAGACTATGAAACCAAAAATGCCTCCATCGCTTCCCATCTCGCAAACATTTCCAATATGAAAGAGTTTAAGGTATGGAAACAAATAAAAAATGAGATGAAAAATCTAAAATTGTTATAAGACATTTCTAACCCTTAAACATAGACCATCGGATTTCTAGTAAGCAAAATATACACAAGTTTGTGGGACCCTTTACTAAAATAAATACAATTTGCCAAAAAAATAAAATTAAAAATGGATACACTTAAGTTATGTGTCAATTTGTTAGTATAATTTTTGTTTTAATTATACATTGAACACTAAATTACTTGTTAGAAACAAAAGCCACTTGTTCACTTTTTCTTGAAATCTACAAGAACAAACTTATAATTAAATGCAAATTTAACACATTAAAAAGGCTAATATTTTTTGAAAAAAAATAACACAATTCCCTACAAATTGTTTTCTTACTACACTTCAAAATTTACAAGGTGTATATGACTTTCAATGACCTCAATATAAAATATATGTAAAATGTCAAATATGCATTGCCACATTTCACTAAAAAGTAGAACACGTCTCCATGGATCCACCCTCTTGCATATTTTAACATGCCTTCTTCTATAAAGAATAATGCAAGGCATCCATAACTTGGGTTTAATCATCAACATTATTTAAGAGAGGGATAGTGGCACAAGATTCGCAAATAAGATAGGGAGGGTCGACAACCTACGAGTAAAGGGCATTTTATCTTAATTCATTCGATAATTAACCCTCCACCAACAATGACCATTGATAGGAAAAATTTGTAGATGATCTCTTTGTATGATGAAAGCGTGTATGAGGTCATCCCCTACAATCATTAACAAAATACATTTGTGTTAGGTACACGGTCAATTATTAGGATGAGATAAAGAATATTGCAAGGATTCTATACCACGAGGTAACCCAGTTTGGTAGTGGAATAACTACAATGCTTCTATCAACATGGCTAATTGAAGGCATCATGGATTATATTTACCTCGACACTAGCCTTGCTTGCTCATACTAAGCTAAGCTTGTTAATGTCGATAGATGGGACTCGTGCTATGATGTTACTACATTCTTTTTCTATCAACATGACACATTTGACGTTGGCTTCATTGCCAACATAAAGTTGAAATTAGGAGATGGATGACATGTGGCATTGGTCAATGATCTAATAGGTCAAATTGTTGATGAGATAAAACGATTGATAAGTCAACAGTGTTATGTGTTGGGACGCAGAAATGTCCCTTTTTCATCCACTTTATCTTCCGCTATTCCTCACATTTCATCGTCCCATTAACCTTTTATCATACCATTTCCATACATATATGTGGGTTTCACCTTATTATTTCCACTTTATTCATTTTAGTATTAAAAGTGAATTTATGATTATATATTAGAAAATATACATGTTTTCATATATATATCTCAATTATGTGTGAGCTTTGTAATGTGTAGGAATATGTAAATGATTAATTCAAAGAGACTTCTCGAATATCTCTTACACCATTCCAAAGGAGATAGTTATTCAAGCCTATTCTTAAGGAGAAGATCATGGAAGATTTGGTTGGCATATCTTATCTAGGATTCATGAGGATTTGAAGGAACCATATCTTGTAATAAGAGGAAAGTGGTTGAGAGTAGTTGAGAGAATAGTGGATCTGTTCTTATCTTTTTCTTAAGGCCTCTCATGTATAAAGGAGAGTGCTCACTCTCCATTCCATTAAGTTGTAATTAAGTTAGATTAAGCTTGTAGGAGGGTTGTAATGGAAGTGGATTGGATTGGATTTTGTACTTGTTAGATTAGTCTTTGATTTGAGATTCTTAATGTGATTCAAGCTTTCATTATCATGCTTCCATGGTTGTCATTTGATTATTGATTTGTGGATGTGAGCTCACATATGTCATTGTTGTTAACTCTTCACATGTTGTATTTCCCTTACGTAATTTCATGCTTTCCTAGTTAGTGTTTCAATGCTTTCCTAGATTAATTTGATTTCAGCAAATTAGATTAAGTTAGATTAGATCTACTTCAGTCCTGCACAAACAGTGCACGTGCTTCGTCAGTTTACGTACCCCGGATTGACAAGTAAATAGTTGGGCAACTGTACTGCAATGTAATTATTACGACATATATTTCGCCTAACATTTTGGCGCCGTTGCCAGGGAAGCACAAGGGATTGAGGTATTAATTTCTTTTTCATGCAAGTGTGATTATTTATGCTCCTAACTCTAAGGTGACATATGGGTAAGGGCATGAAGGGTGTGTTCCAATTTCTGCAAATTAGCGTAAATATTCAATTTCTGCAATTTAGAGTAAATTTCAATTTCTGCAAATTAGTGTAAATTTCAATTTCTGCAAGTGTGTTTCAATTTCTGCAATTTACTGTAAATTTCAATTTCTGCAATTTAGCGTAAATTTCAATTTCTGCAAGCATGTTTTTGCAATTTCAATTTCTGCAACTGTGAAGAGGTTTTCATGTGTTTTAACATGAGTGTTTTGTTTTCATCAAGTGTGATTTTTAGTTTTTAGATTTTGATTTGGATGATGTAAGAACCCCTTTTACAATATGATTTAACTATGAGTGTCAGCTTGGAACAACTCGCTCACATCCTTGCAAAAATCGGAGTCTCCTCTTCTCTGGAAGAGGAGATCCTGATAGCAGCCGAAAGTTTAAATACTCCTTCAAAAACGAACGAGGAATCAGTATCTGAAGACTCCTGCATATTTGATGACGAACAATCATTCGAACAAGAGATTGACGAAGACGACAAGGAGCTGCAACATGATCTGAGTGAGGGAAAATGCGCTTACGAAAGCTATATTGAACGATGGTTCCAGGTAAGTACGCAATTAGATCAATTTAGTTTTTCTTTTTGTTTAGTTAGTTTGCCATTACAGTAAGAAGATTCACTCATTCTTCTAAATTTTCATCTTTCATTTGAAAAATTACCACTGAACATGTTGCTATTACTTTTACGTGCATGGCTCCATTGGAAGTTTGACTACACGTAGCATATTTCTAAATTCTAATTAGCATAGAGTAGGTAGGTCTTCATTTTCAGATTTACTTTAGTGTTGAATAAGTATGCTCTCCTCCGTGCTTCATGCGATCGCGGGGATCAGAAAGTAGGGATGATTAAATCTGCAAAATAAATTTTTAAGAGTTTTGTTTATTTTTATTTTTTTTCTTCTGAAAATGAAAATTAACTCTGAAATTTGCAGAATAAATTCTTTTATTTTCTATTTCTTCTGCAACATAAACAGGAAAAAAAATATTAAATCTGCATCTCCATGCTCCATCTGCAAATAATAAAACTATAGTTGCATTAGGATAACAATAAAAGGAAAAAAAATCTAATAAAAAATCTGCAACAACCCTTGGAACAATGAAAAGAACCTGCAAACTTTCTCACTGATTTACGAAGGCAGGGATGCCATCTTTTTGCCTTAGCCCTCCATCCTTTAGCTCCCTGGACATTAAACCTGCAACAAACAATCAAATTTTTTCCCATGCCACCTTGCAAAATTCTCATTGGTTTGAGTCGCTGCACTGTTTTCTCTTTGCTTTCATCATTCACGCAGCAACCTGACAAAATGGTCAATCAATTGAATAGCAACAAGAACCTATTTTTCTTTCATTAGAACCAATGACCATGATCGACTCAAACACAAGTAGTTGACTAAGAACCTATCGCGGAGGAAGTTAGATATTACTGTTAAGCTACGAGAGAAATCTTGACCAATGATTCGAGCATTAATAAGTGATGATGGTTATTCGCTCAGTTCCTTGGCTGGCTCACAACCAAAGCTATATTTATTTAACTTTTGTTGCACAAAATCCACATTTGGAACAAGTTGCACTAAATTAGTTATCCGGATAAGAGCCACGCACGAATATTTGTTGCAATTTGAACTACAACCAATCTTGGCAACCGCAATCTTCTCGATATTTTGCAGACCTTTTGGGCATTTGATGGCTACTCACGTATCGATAAAATACTAACTGCCCGTGATAATCTAGATCCTATGATTTCATTTTTAGATACCCACATGTTGCCAATGGTAGTGATTAGGTATTTTGAAATTAAGCATTCCTACGATTCAAGGCCTAGCTGCTGAACTGAAAGCCTGCAAATACTCATTACATTGATCTTCACAACCTGGGAGAATCGCTAGGCATATTCTTGGGTAATTTGCGTAAAGCTTATAATTCTTCAATCCTTCCACGCCTCATATCTCTCCTTGATCAATTGGATATGACCAGCAAAGCATTAAAACTGTGAGAATATCTAAGAGCCATCTTAGAGTGTTTGATCTAGATACAAATGTAGGTCCACTGGCCCTTCTTCTGTTTGTGCGTATGCTTGCCTTTATTGAAAATGTGCGGAGAGAGGTCAAAATTTTAAGAGCACTGTCGGGGCATCACAACTTGGTCAAATTCTATGATGCTTGTGAGGATGCCAACAATGTCTACATAATAATGGAATTGTGTGAAGGTGGTGAGTTGCTAGACAGAATTTTGTCACGAGGTGGCAAGTATTCAGAAGAAGATGCAAAATTTATTGTGAGACAAATCTTGAGCATAGTGGCCTTTTGTCACATTCAAGGTGTTGTGCACCGTGATTTGAAGCCAGAGAATTTCCTATTCACCACTAAGGATGAACATGCACCTATGAAGGCTATTGATTTTGGGCTCTCTGATTTCATCAGACCAGATGAGAGACTAAATGATATAGTAGGCAGCACATATTATGTTGCACCAGAAGTTCTTCACCGATCATATAGTATGGGAGCTGATGTATGGAGTGTTGGTGTCATAACATACATTTTATTATGTGGAAGTCGACGTTTTTGGGCAAGGACCGAATCAGGAATTTTCCATGCAGTTTTAAGAGCTGATCCTGATTTTGATGATGCACCATGGCCATCGGTGTCTTCTGATGCAAAGGATTTTGTGAAAAGACTTCTTAACAAGACTTGCGCACAGGACGTTACACATCCGTGGCTTCGGGGGAAACATGCAATTCCATTGGATATTTTGATTTTCAGATTAGTCAAAGCGTATATTCGAGCTTCTCCATTGAAACGGCCAGCTCTGAAGGAAGTGTCAAAGTCATTGACAGAAAAGGAATTATTTTACCTAAGATCACAGTTTAAACTTCTTGAACCCAACAAGGATGGAAAGATTTCCCTTGAAAACCTCAGATCGGCCTTAATGAGGAATTCAACTGAGGCTATGAAGGAGTCTAAGGTTCTTTATATTCTCAATTTGATGGAACATCTTGCTTCAAGAAAGATGGACTTTGAAGAGTTCTGTGTTGCTGCAATTAGTATATA
Source organism: Pseudotsuga menziesii (assembly GCA_001517045.1). Classification (NCBI taxonomy): domain Eukaryota; kingdom Viridiplantae; phylum Streptophyta; class Pinopsida; order Pinales; family Pinaceae; genus Pseudotsuga; species Pseudotsuga menziesii. The sequence goes on along the minus strand of LPNX010980576.1, from coordinate 46,151 downwards.
TCAGCTGGAATCCCTGGACCGGTGGGAGCAGATTGTAAGCAGTGCATATGAATTCTTTGAACAGGAGGGGAATAAAGTTATTTCAGTTGAGGAACTAGCTTGGGAAATGAATCTTGCACCTACCGCACATACAGTTCTGCCAGATTGGATCAGAAGCACAAATGGGAAACTAGGTTTTCATGGGTTTACAAAGTTTCTTCATGGTGAAACAGTGCGTTCAAGTACCAGGACTCAATAAATGATTCATAGGTTGTTTAATATTGTCATTTATGTAATGCCATTGTCGGGGAGCGCTTAGTTAGCTGTATCTATCAGTAAATTTGGTGCCATTCGAGCAATTCTGTTGAACTCTATCTTGAAGAGCAGCCATGATAGCTTCCTTGTAGACATCCTTCCAGGAGCTTTGTGTCATTGCACAGCCTCTCCATGAAACTTTGATCACCATGGCAAGCTTCCTGAAGAGAAAAACGCATACTCCTTGTATCTAATATGATCGATGTTTGGCATATTCACGCATCATTACAGTATCCAATCCATGCAAGAATGTTGTGAGACGTGGAGACATGCTGGTGCCTTCAAAGCACATTCTTGATGACCACTTTTGAATAGCCGACTGTTTAAATTACAACCATGTCCGATCCCATTACCCACACTATATGCTTTCACGAAGCATTGATTGAGCCACTGCCAACAAAACCCAATCGCCTTTCTCTACCAGTACCGATGGAATTCAAATTATTGTTTCTATCTCTCATAAATCTTCACGATCGTCTGCATCATTTTGAACACTTTGTCATTACTTCGTGCATGAAGGATATATCATGTACGTAAATTTTTGAGCATGCAGGTCTGGATTTTGGCCCGCATAAGACGAAGTAACTATTTCTCCTTTCGATCGGTAAAGTTGTAATGATTATCCACTTGATATTTCAGGATGGAGGAGCACACCCAACCCAGCTGCGCGTTGAACAGCCATTTGAGTATAGCTGCGCATTGAACAGCCTGCGCGTTGAACAACCATTTGAGTGTAGCTGTGCATGCCTTCTACTTCCATGAATGTAGCTACACATTGAACAGCCTGCAATGCCGTTGCTACTTGCCTAACATTTTGGCGTCTCAAAGGTATACAATTTCAACATTCCTCCCTATCTCTTTCTCATTGTTTGGAAAAGTGTTGCTGATTAAGGTTAGACTACATGCAACCATCTCAGATATTAATAATTATGCTCAATATTGCAACAAACCAGGGTATTCCAGTGGGTTTAGAATTTTGGTTTTTCATGATCATTTTTTTTCACATGATTGAATTAAAGGTGAGCTATTTGAATTGTGTTTCTCTCGCGCCATAAACTTAACGAAAGCAAAATAACCCTGAGAAAGAATCCCTACAAATGTGCATAAACCACGTCTTGCTCCTCATGAACACTTGCACACAATAATTGATGAGTGCCGGACTTTGTTTAATTGATTGATGTGTTTTTGCACAAAGCATATTACAGGTTGCTATTTGTAAGAGGGAGTTGAATGCTTTGAATATTTTATCTAACGATGTACAGGTTGATTATGCAAAGCAGCAATTGTGATTAATGCCCCAAATCAGTGAAACTCCTACTCTGAACATTCAATAGTGGATCTCAGCCACACATTTACACTTTCTGAATTTTAGAGACCATATTGCTCTTACAAATTGTAAAACTAACGCAAATGGGCATTCTCTAATTCCTGAACACAATGTGCTTAATGTTAATTTGTCTTTCTTCAAGACACTTCATGCAGTAATTGATTATTACATGAGTGCAAAGGCACAGGTATACAAATGCATTTTATTTTCTCCGCTTTGCCCCATTCCTACTTATTTTTGCATTTTACGATTCTCTCACGAAGTTTTAAGTGCAGGATTGGTACTAAGTATGATTGCAGGAATGACGACACTCGCCTTCTTTCAAATAATCTCAAAATTTTTGAGAAATATGCTTTATTGACAGCTTGCAGGAGCTGTTACTCCTCATAAACATCCTGACACTTGCTGTTACATGAAAATCATTGGAAAACCCTTTTGCGTCCTGAAATATTTCCTCGCATTCCTCTTTCACAGCAAATTGATCATCCCCATGGTGCAGCCATTTTCCATTACCTTATCCTTCCTGATTTCTCGCACATCTATTTTTCTGAGCAGCATACATCATTTCCTTTATCATTTTCAGTTCCTTTTTGCCTTCTTTCTCTATGCCAGTTTACCTTCTCAATAAAACCAGTCACCTCCTTTTCCACAATTACACTTCCTTGATTTCATTTCCATAAACCCTATCACTGCTCAGATCTTTGTTATAATCCTACCAAATCTTTTGTATAAACTCGCGTTGACTGATGTGGGATTCCTCAAGGCCCACCTTTCAACAGTCTTGCCCCATCGACTTCAGCACCTTATCTGGGATATAGACTAGAGTCCATTTTGAGTACCTAGAGGCTTGCATGCCTTAATGGCAAGTTCTCTTGCTGACGATCATGGGAATACATCAATGTCCCTTGATCATCAGATCTTGCAAGTGGCTCGACCTCAACACATCCATTCGCACTTCGTAAGATGTACTCGGGTGCCTTGGCACTCATTGACATCAATGGTGAGTTGCCTCGCACTGGTTAACGACATTCATCAATGGCCGGTAATCCAGTGATTTCTCTTCATGCTCGACATCGACACATCCATTTACATGATTAGAATTGTACCATCGGGTTTGTAGCGGATGAAGACTATACACTTTTTCTGGATTCCCTCTGTAGTTACAGCAGCTTGAATTCATCTATGAGAGTCTGCCAGTTCCACAGCACCAGTTTAGATTCCTCCACTTCCCATTCTCTGATTCAGCAGTGATAGTCGTTGCAGTTCCCGCAGTTGCTGTTACAACCATCATTGTTATAGCAGTCACTGTTACGACAGTTACATCAGTTCTAGCGGTTGTTGTTTTAGTAGTTCCAGCAGTTGTTGTTACAATAGTGTTGCTACAGTAACAGTCACCTTTCACATGCTCCTACAGCAGTGCCATCTTTCACGTTACAGCAGCAACATTCACAGTTACATTTTCATGATCCTGCCCTAGTGACACCTTCCATCTTCCAACAGTCACAGTCACATATTCTTTGTGCCCGCCGACACAGTAGTTGCAGCTACAGTACCAATCACGATTTCTTGATCCAGCAGCCGCAACAACTACATTGCTATTGCATAGTTCATCTACATTTTGGGTGAGTGGAGGTATGTTGTTTTCTAAGCTTTGATCATGCAATTCCTTCTATGCTGACTTGAATATTTTGGAAAATTCCCTCACCACACTTCATTTCCTTTTCCCTTCCATGACCTACACTATGTTGCATGAGGGCATGCAACCGATTCAGTTGGGGGGGGGAACTATCGTCATAATCACCACATTTTTCCATTATCATCATCCCATTTTCATCCCATTTACCATTCCCAAAAATTTCTTTTCCAACGATCCCCTGATGCACTTTACTTCATGCATTGATATACTCTGGCATGATTCATACCAGATTGAGAAACGGCTTTCTTATACTCAGTGATGCTCTCTTATGCACATTGATAGATTATGATTTCCAGTGAAGTATGTGGTTACAATTATTATCATAACAACAACATAATGAAATGAATGTTGTTAACACAAGAACCAACATTCTTATATTCATGGTTGTTACACAAGAACCAACCATAGGAAAATGCCAGCTGTTAACTCATGATCTGTTACTCATGTCTCCCACATATCTTGGAAACATTCATCATTAAAAAGACATCATCAATCAAAGCCAAAATTTAGATGCCAAAGGTTCTTCAGAATATCCATGCATGGTTGCATGAGGACATGCAACACCTTGAGTTGGGGGGGGATGTTGGGACGCAGAAATGTCCCTTTTTCATCCACTTTATCTTCCACTATTCCTCACATTTCATCGTCCCATTAACCTTTTATCATACCATTTCCATACATATATGTGGGTTTCACCTTATTATTTCCACTTTATTCATTTTAGTTTTAAAAGTGAATTTATGATTAAATATTAGAAAACATACATGTTTTCATATATATATCTCAATTATGTGTGAGCTTTGTAATGTGTAGGAATATGTAAATGATTAATTCAAAGAGACTTCTCGAATATCTCTTACACCATTCCAAAGGAGATAGTTATTCAAGCCTATTCTTAAGGAGAAGATCATGGAAGATTTGGTTGGCATATCTTATCTAGGATTCATGAGGATTTGAAGGAACCATATCTTGTAATAAGAGGAAAGTGGTTGAGAGTAGTTGAGAGAATAGTGGATCTATTCTTATCTTTTTCTTAAGGCCTCTCATGTATAAAGGAGAGTGCTCCCTCTCCATTCCATTAAGTTGTAATTAAGTTAGATTAAGCTTGTAGGAGGGTTGTAATGGAAGTGGATTGGATTGGATTTTGTACTTGTTAGATTAGTCTTTGATTTGAGATTCTTAATGTGATTCAAGATTTCATTATCATTCTTCCATGGTTGTCATTTGATTATTGATTTGTGGATGTGAGCTCACATATGTCATTGTTGTTAACTCTTCACATGTTGTATTTCCCTTACATAATTTCATGCTTTCCTAGTTAGTGTTTCAATGCTTTCCTATATTAATTTGATTTCAGCAAATTAGATTAAGTTAGATTATATCTACTTCAGTCCTGCACAAACAGTGCACGTGATTCGTCAGTTTACGTACCCCGAATTGACAAGTAAATAGTTGGGAAACTGTACTGCAACGTAATTATTACGACATATATTTCGCCTAACATTATGGTCCAACAGTTAATTGATGGTGGTGTCCCATCACTGGCTTGAGGTCAATTCATGGAGGGATAGTGTTTTAGACATTGCATTTGATATCTAAACTAGAAAAATGAGTTATTATTTAAAAACAAAAAAACTATTGATACTTTGAGATGGTTTTGAATGTCACCCAAAGTTATGACATCCATGGAGTCCATGCACTTTTCATATGCATTGTTATCCAATTGTTAATGAATGGCAATTTTCCATCACTAGCTTGTGGTCATTTCATGGAAAGCTGGTATCTTATGGTATCTTAGACATTGCATTTGGCGCGTGGTCAATTCATGGAGAAATGGTATCTTAAACGTTGCATTTTGCATCTAACCTAGAAAAATAAGTTATTTGTTAAAAAAACTCAAAAAAATATTATAATTTTAAAATGGTTTTGAATTATGACCCAAAGTTATGCCATCCTTATCCTTAAACTTAGAAGTTTATTGTTATGTTTTTTTATATCATGAACAAGTAAATAGAGATGCCAACTATTAAATTTATTAAATTTAAAACTAATTGCTAGATTTTACTTTTATCTCTCAATTATAGGTTTTATGCATCATTGATGTTGAATGCCCATGGTGGTGGCACCATCCATGGAATGTTGGTTGTATTTGCAGGCCCTCTTTGGACCATAATCGACTTGGGTGATTGGGGTTTTCAGAATTAGCATACGTACTCATCGATGCAATGGACTAGGGTTTTCTCACCTACACTTGCCTACTCATAGATTCGATGGCTTGGGGTTTGTTCACCTATGCCTACCTGCTCGCAGATTTGACAGGGTGGGGTTTCTCCAACGGCTGCACATTATCAATGCAGGGTCTACGATTTTGGTGAATGATGTTGGTGGGACGTTTAGCTAAGCCTGCTCACAGATTTGATAGGGTGGGGTTTCTCCAACGGCTGCACATTATCAATGCAGGGTCTACGATTCTGGTGAATGATGTTGGTGGGGCGTTTAGCTAAGCTTGTTACCAGGTCCTTTCTATTTCCTCTTTTAAAAAATTTTGCTATTTCACATTAAGTTTTCAGCGTATATGGGACATTTTCTTCCAAAACCAGGATTTTGGTTCACCTAGAAAGTTTTCAGAGTTTTTCAGGTTGCCTTCTAGTGCCTTTGCTACATGACATATGTGCGACAACAAGGACGCTGCTTGTTGAGGGGCGATTTGAAATGCAACTGAGGGTTTGGAGACCTGGAGTTCTTGTTGAGTTGGGTGAGGGGTTTTATTGTGGGTATCCTCTGCCTTGGCCAGGTTTTGATGGTTTGATTGAATATTGAAGACTGCAGTTGTGAATCAAACTATGCGGTTAAGTATTTATCGTTGAGATATTAGGATTTCTGAATGAGCAGAAAAGATTGCAAAGAGGTTTTATTGTACAAGTGTTGAATTGGGGTTTTCTAGAATTGGGGTTTGATTCTTTTTTTTTCTCCCTCGATTCGTTTAGAAGACAGACCACATACCAGCAAACATTCAAATACTATATATTTTCTCAAATCAAATGAATATTTGCTGGAGAAGATTTCAAATTGTCATTTACAAGCAGCAGGAACAATTGTTGGATTGTTCGTTTGGGAGGATAGGAGAGCAAAGATCTCTGATAGGTATTTGTGTAACTCTTTTATTGTTTCTTTGATGGTGGTGCTTGAAGACAGTATTAAAGATTCTAAATTTTAAAACATGAAATCAGAAGCTGAGTTTCTAGTTTTTCTATTTTCGGTTTTTAAATCTCCATGTTTTACAATCAGCTAACTCAAAGAATAAGGCTCTTTCCAGGTATAGTATCATGGCTATTACATCAGATTGCAGCTTCCAGTGGATTGCAATCAATGAGAAAAATAGTGCACTTAATCCTTTGAACAGCAAGTCAACCCAATAGTTCAAACTAAGGAGACAACATCCGTTGGGTATATCTTGTTCTTGTTTCCACACAGAGTCTTCTATGCTAGTTGTTGCAAGGCCTACTAAGGTAGGTGAGTTCTTTGATGGGAATACATTTTTTCATATTAATAGTTGTCTATTTCTTATTTCTCATATTTATCAGAATTTGTTCTTTTAATTATTGTAATCTCGAGAGCAGAGTACATATTCCAAGATTGGGTACCAATATTATTCATCTATTGTTACATGAACACTGACATGCAAACAATATTCGTCAAAAACCTACTTTGTTTCTGAATATTTCTATATTTAAAAACCCATTTGTCTTGACATTCTTCACGAGTCATTTATTTATTTATTGTTATTCAGGTTTCTCCTCTCTCTCCGTCTGGCGCCTTACAAATACATCAGATATAGAATTAATCTGTTCTAATTCAGAGCTTAAAGGTGTTCTCAACTTTCCAAAAAAGTATTCAGGGCCATTCTCTGCTCCAAAAGTTGTCATCTCATCTTGTGCCAGTCATCTTGCAATGTTGGATCTGACAGGAAAATTACATATATTAACCCTAGAAGGAAACCCACACTCTGTTTGTGAAATTTCACTCAGTGATGACAACTGTATGGAAATGTCTGATGAAGGATGGAATAATGTAAGTCTAGATGGCATCATAGATGTTGCATGGTGGTCTAAGGGTAAACTTATGGTTGCAAAAAGTAATGGTATTGTTAATTTGATCGAGATCCCTAGTGCTAAGAATGTTTTGGAGGACATACCCAGATTTTCCTCTCCCTTGCTTGCTAGAGACCCTAGTTCTCAAGGGCAGATTTTTGTATTAGAGAGAATATTTCCTCATCAATCAGAAGACTCTTTTGGGTCACTACACGAATTAATCTTTGAAAATTTACAAGATGGGGCCAATAATTCTCACTCTACTTCTTTTGAACTCAAAAACAGAGGGTCAGGATGGAAACTGCTATCTTTGTTGGAGCAGTCAGTGCCTGAGATGTATAGGATCCTAATTGATGGTAAAAAATACGAGGCTGCACATCATTTTGCAAGTAAGCATGGCCTTAATGAGGATGAAGTGCTAAAATCACAATGGCTGCATTCGGATTATGGAAAAGAGGCAATACAAATTTTTTTATCAAATATTCATGACAGAAGTTGGGTGCTTTCAGAGTGTGTGGATAAAATAGGTTCAACTGTAGATTCTGTACAAGCTCTTCTTTCATATGGGATTTTTGAGATGGAAGATTACAGATTTCAAGAAATACAAAACACTGATTATGATATAGTTTGGCAGTTCTGTTTAAGGAGGCTTCGATTACTACAATACATTGACAGGTTGGAAACATTTTTGGGAGTCAACATGGGCAGGTATGCTTTGCTTATTAGTTTTTTGTATGTTTGTAAGAATATCAGGCACTCCAGTGAAGTGAAAAGTGGGCTAATATTATATGGATGCTATGTAATTTCTTGTGTCAACTTTGTATGCTTTGAAGCCATATTTCCAAATAAAACATATATATCAATCAATTTTTGGAAGTTGTTTTAAGTAGAGCATAGTGTTTGGTGGTTTGATTTCAACATTAAAAAAGGGAGAGAAATGGAAGGGGTTGAGAGAAATGCTTAAAATACTTATGATAATAATGATGATTTTAGTTTTGGAATGTTATCCTTCACTAGTTCCATGGTGAACGTAAAGACCTGCCTTGTATTGGGTTAAATGCTCGTAATTATTTATTTAACATCGGTGTTTGGTGGCTTGATTTCAACATTAAAAAAGGGAAAGAAATTGAAGGGCTTTAGAGAAATGATTAAAATACTTATGATAATAATGATGATTTTAGTTTTGGCATGTTATCCCTTACATCATGGTGAACGTAAAGACCTGCCCTGTATTGGGTTAAATGCTCGTAATTATTTTGTGAACATCATAAATTTCAAAAGTATCCTGGATTATTGCACTATATATTTTAGAGAGGAATTTATTTATGTTTTTTTATTGCTGAACAGTGGTATCATGTTAAAGTGCAGGTTTTCTTCACAGGAGTATGCAATATTTCGAAAACGACATCTTGATGAAATTGCCATTAATCTTGCGGAGACTGGAAAAGTTGGTGCCTTGAATTTGCTTTTCAAGTGACATACCTTCTCCTTAGCGCCTTCTATCTTAAGAATCTTAGATGCAGTTCCTGAAACCATTCCAGTCCACAACTATAGTCAGTTGCTGCTTGGATTACCAAAAGTTGAAACCACTGGGAGGGATGAGGATTGGGTTTAGAATGAAGAAGTTATTGCTTTCATTGACAATCATTGGAAAGATTGAAGTGAGGAAATTGATCTTAGAATGAGTATGGAACATATGGTTAAACTATGTAGTGGACTGCTCTGGCCATCTACTATGGAAGTGGTTCAGTGGTACTAGGAACGGGCAAGGACTATAGACAAACTGAGTGGGCAACTGGATAATAGCCTTTTATTGTTGGACATTGGCTATCATCACAAAGGATTCATAGAGTTGAGATTATTCTTTGATGATGTATCTGATTTGTGTCATCTTGTGTTTTCTAGTGGAGATATGGCAGACAGAGACCTTGATTTAAGTCTCAGTGCTTGGGAACACCTTTGTGATTATGAAAAATTTAATGCATTGCTCAATGGAGTGACTGAAGCTACAGTTGTGGAAATATTGAGGGAGCTGGCTGTCCCTTTTATGCATAGGAAATATGGCACAAGAGGCACACCTGAGGAGGGGGATTCATCTGGGAATCAGCTAGTCAAGTCTATAGACTGTTCAGAGACATTTTTAGTTAAATGGTTAAAAGACAAAGCAAAGGACAATAATTTGGAACTCTGCTCTGTGGTTTTAGAGGAGGGATGCAAAGATTCAGAAGTGATTTGGATTTTCAAGGATGAAGTGGAAATGATAGAGGTAGGATTGCACTGTGTATATGCTTGTACATTCATTGATATATGGGGTCTGATGGCTTCTATCTTATCTAAGCTGCAATAGAAAATCATAAAGACTAGACATGCCATTGGTGGTTCTGACGATTTCATTCAGAGAAAGGGCTTGGAGAGAGTGCTTACAAACTCTCATAGCACTATTCCTTCAAACTCAAAGCTCACCATGAGTCCATTATTATTGGATGAGGATTACAGTGAGTTGTCTGTCAGCGGAAGCAATGATGCTTTTGATGGTCAAGAGAAACAGGTCAGTATTCTTGAAAACTTAGACAAAAGGTTAAGACTGGCTGAGGGACATGTTGAATCAGGAAGGCTTTTGACACACTATCAGGTAAGATTACTTTCGTCTACATTAACACATAATCCTTTTGATCAAGTAGTTGTTAAATGTTTCAGGATATGGCTTTGATAAAATGCTTGAAATTAACCAATTTTATAAAATTTTAATATTCGATAAATGATGTCATGGATTTCAATAGGCATATTCAGTTTAATCTTTTTAGGTGTCACATGTCTTACGGTTACCTATCATTTAATGAAATGTACCCACACAATTCTGGGTTAAATTTGTTATGGATTACTTGTGAAGTCTGGATCTAGTCCTTTGTCAAACACATGAAGGACTATGTCACAGGGTTCGCCGAACCTGAACCTCCTGGTTCGGAATTCTGCGAACCTAAAAAAATTTAAAAAATTCGTTTAGGTTCGGCGAACCTGATGGCCAAACCTCATGTTGAACCTGAAGGCTAACCGGTTCGGCCATCAGGTTTGCTGAACCTCTTAAAAAAACCCTAACGTGAATGGTTCGGGCATAGTTTGGCATGGGTTTAATCGTTTATGGCCACGTTGTTTCACGTTCTTGGCGGATAATGTTGAACATCTTCCACAAAACGTGCTCTGGTGATAGAGCCTCCACAAGGTACTGTTGTGAAGGACAATGCAACAAAAGCTTGTATAACCCCTAATGGTACGTCAAACCATCACACCTACTCTACTTGATTGCAACTATTTGGCCCAATTCTTGCACTCATGGGGTTTTCATTTCAATTGTAGAAAGGCCTATTTAGCATTTTAGGATTTGTTTCCTTTTTCACCCACTTATGGCATGTTTCAAGATTTGTTTGTTATTTATGTAGCAGTGGAAACTAGAGACAGGCAAGGTGAATTGAAGCCAACAGCTGCAGATGAATCAAGACTTAGCTCCAGGATTATAAATGCTCAGGGTTTTACTACCCCTTCTCATGGTAAGATCGCCAAGTTTCAAGATAGCAATCTCAATTCCATTTAATTATTGGCCTTTAATTACTACCTGACCTCACATTCCTGTGTGTGTACTACTTTTTGAAGACAATTTTGAGTATAAACAATTGACAGCTGCATAAACTGCTCTTCTTTCTCCTGTCAACTGCAACTGAACATCAAAGTGAAGATCGCATTGTGTCTGACACTGGAGATTACCCATCTGTCCAAGAGTGCCTTGAGCAGCTGAAACTTGTCCCAAAATTATTTGACAGGTACATCATTCTTTGGATCTTGCTCAATGTGATGGTTAAATGGTTAAATGTGATGGATCTTTCTCAATGTGACAGGTACATCCCTTCATTCAATTCTGGACAAGAATTGAGGAGAAACCCATGGACAGGATGGTAAAGTTCGGTGAAAAAGCAGTGGCATTTGCGGGAAAACTACCCATAGCCCAAACATGTGAAAAGCCTAGCTTGTTTCTACGAAAACATGGAATAGTTAATCTAGAGGACGTTTATTTGCTGATGTTGATTGATGTAGATATTGCAAACTTGGAGAAGAATGAAGCTCTGTATTTGCAATGGCTGGTGCAGGATGTTAGACTTCCTTTAGGTTTACCAGATGTCGGTAATTTTTCTGTAACACAATACTCATCAGCTAGCTGCAGCTTGAGCATTTTGACTTTTACAGACACATTACACTATGATTTATACATTTTTAAAATTATGAAAGAATCTTTCTTGGATATATTTAAAGCAATACAAATGCAAAAAGGCTACTGTAATGAATTCATGTAATACTGTGTTGTCTAAATCCAAATGTTTTTAACCGTTTTGGTTGAGAGGTGGTGGAATATTCATCATTCTCTTCGTCGATGGTGGGAGAAAGTGTACATGGGCACTTGTTTCTCTTATATCAGCAAGAGTTGCTATTGCCAAGCAACCTTGTGAATGGGATTCAAAGGGAAGCGTTTGATGCAAAAAGGTTTATCCAATCTCAGAAATTGAAGCACCCATGTCCTGTTATGGCATTTTACTACGAGACCGAATGAAAATAGTATATAGCACATGATTGTATGCATTCTATCACACCATCATAACAGGCTGGTTCACATGTATCTATTCCTTTTAAGTAGCCCATACAGTATACAGATAACTAATAGATGTGTATATTTATACATTTCATTGTGAAGCTGATACTACGTGTAGGAATATAGTCTGTGTTGAATTGTAAATCTGTATGATTTGCTATTATTATTCAGTATACAGATAACTAATAGATGTGTATAGTTATACATTTCATTGTGAAGTTGATACTACCCGTAGGAATATCAGTCTGTCTTGATTTGTGAATCTTTATGATTTGTTATTATTATTCAGTATATAGAGAACTAATAGATCTGTATATATATACATTTCATTGTGAAGCTGATACCACCTGTAGGAATAGGAATATCAGTCTATATTGAATTGTGAATCTGTATGATTTGTTATTATTATTGTGCATCTCATGCATACCAAATTGATTATGAATGTATCTTATCTAAACCTATTTGGTTGAGATATTCCTTCCCGGTTTTGGAGGGAAAACTAGTTGTGTAACATCCTATGCTTATTCGTATTCTCAAAAGGTATTCGTAACATCCTGTGTTCCCATTGTCTTAATAAGCGAGGGCTTAAATTTTAAAATCAGAGGAAAATTCATTGAAAGTGATATAGTTTTTCAATTTGCGAGTATAAACATTCATGCAACCATAGGAGTGAATGGACTATTATTTATGCAAGGCAGGACACTATGGGACTTTATGCATATTATTCAGTCAATGGAAAATTTATGATGGAATACACATGGAAGAGAAGATAGGTATTTTTTAGGTAATTTAAAAAAAAAAAAATTTCACTGCCGTCGCTTAAGCGACGGTTATCGATGTCGCTTATCCGACGCTTACTCTTTATATCCATTGCTTAAGTGACGGTTCGTCATGTCTCTTATCCGACTCTTACTCTTTATAGCTGTCGTTTAAGCAACGGTTCTTCATGTCGCTTATCTGACGCTTAACCGTTATCTCCGTTGCTTAACCCACGGTTCTTTATGTCGCTTAACCGATGCTTCTTCTTTATCTCCGTTGCTTAACCGACGGTTATTCATGTCGCTTAACCGACGCTTGCATATAACCGATGGTAAACTGAGGTGTCGCTTAACCGATGGATTAGTAAGATGTCGGATAACCGATGACACTCTACCGACACTTAAAAAAAAATCATAGTGTCGTACATGTGACAGGAAAGTGTTGAAAATCTGACAATACGGCCGTCGGATTTTTGGTCGAAATGTAGTAGTGTGTTAATCTATCCCCATAGATGTTTATAGATAGTTTTCTTGATTCTATTCTTCCTATAGTCAAAAACCAAAAAAAAAAGTATACAATGAAAAAAAAGCAAACATTCCCTAAAAAAAATAACATAAATTAAGAAAAAATGCAATTTAAAAAACAAAAAAAATCCTTTAAATGCAGGAAACGTGTCGGCCCAATGGGGGCTCGACAGAGGATTTGAGATCCTCCTTGCTACTTAAAGGGGTGGTTTAGAATGGTTGGATTGATTCTCAAAATCGAGCCGTCCATTAGTCCAACTCTTTGGGTTTCCAAAGGAGGCCCAGGAAAGCTCTTCCCCGATTCCCAAAGGGGTGGCATAGGTGTTCCTATTGGGTAGCAGGGAGGAGATCACTCCTACCCTAGGTTCCCTTTTAGAACTCAAATATCCATCCCAACAGCTAGCTTGATTTCAAGAATTGAGCAGTAAATTGTTCCAACTCTTTGGGTGCCAAAAGGGGAGGCAAGAATTGAGCTAACTATTCAAAATGCTCTTTGGGAGCCCCAAGGGGGCCCGAGAGTGAGCTCTTCCCCACTTTATACCACCCCTTTGGGACTCAAGAATGAGCTCGCTTCTCCCTTGATCCCCTTTTGGGTTCCCAAAGGGGTCTTGGGGGAGGACGGAGCTCCTCCCCACTTTTTAAAGTGGTGTCCTAAGAATCGAATTGTCTATTGGGTCAGCTCTTTGAGCACCCAAAGGGGGCCTAGGGGAGATTCCAAGATCCTCCCTACTACCCAAAAGGGTGTCCTAGGATTCCACTTTGGTAAATGAGGAGGATATATCTTCCTTCATCATCCCTCCTTTGGGTGCACAAAGCACATCCATAATGTCGGTGCTTTGGGCACTCAAAGGGGGGCGAAGGGGAGGAGAAGAGCTCCTATGTCTTTCACCCATAGGGGTGTGCTATAGGGAATTCTATTTCCACACATAAGGGAGGAGCTCCACTCCTCTCTTCGTGCTCTCTTTGGTTTCCCAATGCACAACATAAAGGGCCACAAATTGGGTGCCCAAAGGTGGGCCGGAAGTTGGAGCCTAGCTTCTCCCTCATTATCCCAATGCCGCGTGCCCTATGGTTGTCCCTTTTTAGAAATATTATATTTGATAACATAAATAAATTGATGCTTAATACAATGTGTAAGCATAGGGAATGATCTAGATACAAGATAATTCTCACAAACATGCACAAGGAAAATAAAGAGAAGAATAATGAGAATGAATCACATGAAGAAGTGAATAATTAATAATTGATTATTGAATCAATGAATTGATTGATTATTAAAATAGTAATACATCCTTAAAAAGGAAAATCGAGTTGCTAGAAGACAACTCATGCTAGCTCATAAATTGGGCTTACTAAATATGATAAGCCCCCATAGGTGACTAAAACACTTTCTAACTCTATCAAGTACCTCAAAAATTAGCTAAAGAATGCGTAAGCTGTCATGAGTAATGGAAAAACATGATAATACTAGAATTTGGAGAGAAAATCATGGAGGATGGGTTGGAAACAAAATATAGTAGTTTCCTAGTTGACTAGCTTTACCTTATCCACTAAAAGGTAGGAATAAAGCAGGATAAAGACAAAATATACAGGAAGGCGCAGTTACTAATTCTGGAAGTCAATAAAGTGGGAAGGATCGAACAAAAATCAGGAAAAAGGAGCTCCTTGGGTATATATTACAAGTGTTGACCAAGTGGTGCAAGTGGATGCCAACTATCTAGGCTAGTAGGTGGGAAATTAATAAAAAATGATTAAATATTGTTATCCTAAGTATGGATTGGGTTTATAATATCCCAAAACCCCCCTTTAAGTATGAATTTATGATGATATTTCTGAAATAACCATAAATATAGATGCATATAGGTGTATATAGGGCCCAATAACAAGGCTATGGTCACCCTTTACAATTATTTATGTCCGAAAAAGAGAGGAAAGAGGAAAAACCACATGGGAAAAATCCTCCCTCAAGAAATGACTAGGAACAAAACTTGAACAACATGTCTTCAGTATGTCTTTATATTTACTTGAATGAGTTGAATGAACTGCTTCTGGTGAAATACTTTGATCAAGAATTTATGAACTCCATGATCATGCGCTAGAGTGTAGAATCCGCAAGAAGGAAGATGAGAGACTCCTTGTAGCTCATCATTTGATGAAGTAGGAGAATTATATGAATTCTTCTTGATGCTATCATACTTTGATATACAAACACAATCTAAAAATTAAAATATATATGTGCATACTCCTTCGCAAAGAGTAGAAAGATCAACACAATTAGTAACACAATTAATTCCTTGTATAGCTGCAAAATGGTGATGTGGATCACATGTATTTCTTTGAAACTATTGTAGCACCTTCCCAAATCTTAAATGAGGCTGAAAATACTCTGATATATCAGAAATAAAAACAAAGACCAAAGTTTTAGTATCTCCATGAGAATATAGGGCTAGAGTAAAAAAGCTTTGAGCAACTGAGGAAAACTGATGAGTGTAAAAATATGAATAATGGATGGAATTTAGATATGAACCATAAGTGTTTATAGAAAATCCAAACATGTGTAATATAATTCAAATAATTACTAAGTTCATGGATAACCAACCAATGAAAAATAGGCAAGACTTGAAACCATTAGTTATAAGTAACACTGCATATGAAACCAATGAGGAATCGACTAGTGAACTTAGGGTGTATAGTCTTACGAGTATTTAGAGGTATGTTAGATGGTATGGATAATGTACATATAATCCTGAAAATATGCTTCTAAAATAGATATATTATCTTTTGAATGAAGTGAGGAAGAGCTACTTAAAGACAGGTCATGATCTAGTTAAAAATCACAAGTATCGGGAGATGAATCTATGAGACTAGTAGGTGGATGATTCAAGAAAGGAACTGAGATTTATGATTATGATATATCATAGAATGAATATATATAATATATATGAGGAAAGTATTTAAATCTATAACTCAAGGCATAGTTTATATCTCCTTGGAACTACGCACTATGACAATGTTCTGAAGATTCACACAAGAAGATTTCAACAAAAATAAGACAACATCACCGATGAAACCCTGAAATTCGGCCTTCTTGTCGGATTTTACTTAAGATAAAATGCTTTTTTTTTGTCATAGTGGCCCAATACTTGTCAGGTTATCGACTTATCGTCAAAGTTTTGACACCAAATAGACAATGTCATCAGATTTTCGACATGAAATGGAAATTATATATATATAAAGATCATGGATGGTACATAATATGAGGTATACAACATAATTAGGTATACATTTAGAGACAAGGCTAACTCCTAAATAGAAGAGGAGGGCCTGGATTTAATTTCTGAATAGTCAGATCTAAGGTATGATTGAAAGAAATCATTCATGAAACCTCATCATTCGTTCGACATGATCACAGTGTTGAATCACCTTACCTTGCAACTAGTGGTAAATTCATAAATAAAAGGTGGCATGGTCAAGAGCTATAGGACCTATCGAGATGGTAAATTAGGTAGTGATAAGGGATTTTTCAAACATTCCATCCAGCCAGAAAGCTAGACAGATAGAAATCCAACCAAATATATAGATATATGGAAACATGAGTACTCCACTTTGTTCACGGAGCTTACTTCCCTGTGATGATTCTTCATTGGCCTTGTTGGTCCTTTTATTTCCACACTCCTCCATTCATGGGTGGTACCAGTTCTTCCATAGTTTCATTTGGGGGATGTTCCTTACTTATTTTATGGGGGTTGGAGTGTAGTGGAGACTAGTATTTGTATAGATACGCTAAGTCGTGCATGAGTAGTCCTTAGTGTGTTTTGGAATAGAATGATCAGGCGTATGGTGAAAAGTGTCTATTGGATTGGATCCCATTCCTTCCTGAATTTACAAACAATCCCAATCGACTTCTGTGGAATCTGAATCAAGCAACGGGAACAGGGTTAGCGATGGAGCTTCTAGGTAAACCCGAAATTGAACTGGTGGAAATGAGCTCGATTTGGGGGGATAAGGCCCAAATCCCCTAACTTTACTAAGTGGTTTGACAAGTTCGTAGGAACATTTTTTCCATGGAAGCAATCAAGGTTCAATACATCTCTCTATTCATTGAATACCCATTCATTTTTTTGGCTTTTCAAGCCGTTGTCTTACATTTTTTTAATTTTATTTGTACCTTGGTTCCATTATAGTGGGGTTGAAAACAAAACAAGGAATCATAGTGATAGTGGAGAAGCAAATCACACCACCTTTGTTGGTTCGATTCTTTATTCAATCCATTTGTTTTCATTCTATGTCCGTTATTCTGATAGTAATTGTTAGCACTCAAAATTGCACCCTAGGTTGTGGAGGGTGAATCCCAAGGTAACAACATAACCACTTTAAGAATGGAAGTTGGCCTCTTCATTTCTAGAGAGGGATCTCTCATAGATTTTTATGAGGGCTAGATACACAAACAAAATAAAATTCAGACGTGTGGGTGGTTGAAACAAAGGAAGCATACACTGGGCTATGGAGTCAAGAAATTCATGAATTGCAGAACAATTTGCAGGGGAAATTCTAAAGAGGCAAGGTAGCATACGATTAGAGTTAAATAGAATTCTGTTTGGTGATAAAGAAGGAAGGATGACAGTCCATTAACACAAAGCATCAAATTTGGTTGAAGGGGTTTGTGGATATCTACAACAATATCTAGAGCATAAACCTATATGAATTTTGACCTATTACACAATAGTTCTAGATATGGAAGAAAATATAATTGCAAGTTTAACTAGAAGACATGCACACAAGAAAAGAAAGTACAGACTGTAACTGAGATATACATAGGAATCTTTGCAGCAATGAGCCCACATTTGGATCTATCATTTTATTAAGGAAAGATCTCAATTTACATAGCCCTAAACCTCTCCAACCCCATATTCCTCGATTGAGGATATATTTATATTGTTAACAGGCTCCTGAGACCAACCTTGAAAACCTAAAATCAGTTACAAAATCGGTGATCAATCCTAACAACTTATGATCAGGAAGATTCGCCATGATCATTTACAAAATAGGAAAACATGCTAGTATGTGCATGCTACACTAAAATGGAGAATTAAACACCTGTAAACCATGCCTTCTAGGTGAAAATGATGGCTCAGAACCTCTTTCAATGTTCTGCAACAATTTTCTTCATGCTTGCATCTTCACCTATGAAAAAGCTTCTCAACTGTTGATCTTTAATTGCTTAAATCCCGACCATTCAATGATGTGGCTCTTTAATATTTCACAAATTTGAAAGGTTGATTTATCCGTGCTAGTTGGATCAGCGAAATCTACCATGACCATAGATCTAATATTCTTTAAATCTCAACCATCGAAATATTTCAATCTTTAAGCCATTCCACAAATTTGAAAAGTGATTTTCCACGAGCATGTTAGATCAGGGAAATTCGCATTCATTGTTGATCTACACGACCATTAATCCCGACCATTGAAAAATTCAGGACTTTAACCAATTCCACAAATCTTGAAAGCTATGTTCTTCAAGCAAGTTAGATCGGTGGAATGAATTTGCATCGTATATCTTCATCATTCGTTGATCTGAGTAGTTGAAAGCTATGGGGTTTACCAAGTTTCGCATACCAGGAAGTCTAGTTAACTCATGTACGTGTTCCCTTCCTCCACATCGTCGATCTCTGCATGATTAATTTTCAGCCGTTGATTTGATATCAAGATACGGAGGGAGAAAATTGAAAAATGGGATCTCTACATTTTACGACCAAATTCTTATGTTTCCAATTTCCACCTTTCTCCTCCTTTCTAAACTGTTGATCTTGGGCAGAATTTGGCTCGACTGTCGATATTGCAAATCGCGGAAAGCGGAAGTTCAACCCTTTATACCCAGAAACTTTGTGTTTCCACTTTACGTGCTTTGTGGCTTTCCGCATCGTTGATCTTGGGTGGGAGCTTTATGGATTGTTGGTTCTTGGATTATTAAATTGAGCACATAGATCTATGGACAAATGCACAACTCACAAAATAGATCACACAATTTACTTAGCAATTGAAGAATGAAACAGTGCAAAAATGTCTTGCAGCTGTGAATGCTTTCATTAATCAAAAAGTAATCAGATCATAATTACAATGAAGTACAATGGCTTTAATAGCCACATGAAATTCGAATCCACATGAGGCAATTCAAATTGATAGAATCTACTTGACTGTAGATAACCAAGACCTTGTCTAAATCACTATCGGAGGACTCAGTACTTAATTGACCTTGTCTAAACCATAACTGGAGTTCATCGAAGCTATAAAACACAACTCAAGTGTTACATTCAGTGTTGACTAAGGATAACTAACTGTGGTAGGTGAGAAATGCACCCCACATGAGTGCAGTCAAGTAAACCTATCACTAACTAAATGTAGAGGACTAGAACTGAATGTAACTGACTCCTAACTTAGCTTGACTAGTCATTAACTAAACTGAACTGACCTTGGTTGGTTTCGGCACTCCCAGTGGCTCATAAATTTTAGGGATTGGTCTAGGAGGCTCCTAAACTGATGCAATCAAGTGCAATTAGTGGAAGTGAGCCTCAATTAGTGTTCCCCACACTTTAGTAACTGAAACATGTGCCCCAATTAGGCTAAGTGGACCCAATGGTGTTAATGACTATAAATAGACTGGATGGACTCCTGATTTAGACATATGACCAAATTTGGACAAGGGAGGATTAATAATCCTAACACCCCCCCTGAATGCTAACTTGGGCAACTGTGGACCCTGGTAACTAAGACCATAGGTCACCCATTACATCAAGTAAAATAAAGTAACTGCTTAATACAAGGATCTAGGGCAAAAACCACATGGGAAAAAATCCCCCCCTCTATCTAAGCAGGTAGAATCAGGTCTCAAGTTTGAAAAACTTGAAAATATGTTGTTGCAATATTCATCTCTGTGAGGTAGCGAAGCAGCATGCATGGTGTGATGTGCACAGGTATTATGGGGCTTGGCATGTAGACTTCTCCTTCTTCTCCAAAAATGATGATGGAAGGAAGGAGGAATGTAACCTTTGTCTCTTGCTGAATGAAGAAGTGTATGATCATATCCATTCTTCTAAATTTAGTGAGATTGATCCATTTCCATATAGCATCTTACAAGGATTCTATTGCATCTCCCTGAAGGAGGTAAGATAGTATGACATAGTGCAAGGGTCTTTCCTTTCTAAGTGTCAGGTGAGTTTCTAGTCATCTTCCTAGCTTCCAGTTTGGAAGTAGGGACTGAATCTAGATCTGATTCACCCTGAATCTCAAGGTCATAAACTGATAAAGATGGATATGCAAAACTAGTAGAAGCTGTAAAAGAAGTAGATGCAATGATTTTACCTTCCCTTACAAGTGGCTGCTGAGAGTGCACTGGTTTTGAAGGAGGCAGGAAATGTGAGAACTCTTATGCTTTTGAAGCATGATTTGTAGTACCCTTTGCTATGATGCTCCCAGTAGAGATATATGTGATCTCCACTAAGTTAGGGACGAAGATTACTTTCTTTGGAGATCCAGTATGGGTCATCTAACAGACAGATAACAAGCTTGAAGCTAGGGAGGGAACAAATAGCACATCTTTGAACCTTCCATGTTCAAGTTTGACATAGCCCTTCGCCTTTGTTTTAACTTTATTGTTATTGCCCATCTGAATACTAGGCCCATCAAAGGACTGAAAAGAAGAGAATTATTCTCTAGATGCAGCCATATGGTTGGAAGCTCCAAAATCAACGAGGAAGACAAGTGCTGATGTGTAGCAAGCCTTCAGTGCATGGCCTTTCCTTTGGTATTCTTCATCTTATTCTTCTTCATAGTCATCCTTCCTTGCGCTAGTAGGTACAGAAATGTTATGCTTTTTCAAAAGAAGAGCCATTTCATCAAGTTGTCTTCTCATACAGGAGCTTTTTGAATGAAAGCCCCTTCAACAGTAAGAGCAGAGGACCTTGCCTTTTTCATTATTCTTACTTGTCCTCGAACCTGAAGGTTCTTTTGATTGCTCTTTCTTCACAGGGGACTCATCCCTTTGCTTCCCTTTGTCATTCACTACCTTATCTCCTCTTGAAACTAGAGCTAGATCTTTGGGAGATCGAATGATCCCCATTTGGATCAATTTATCATTCTCAGAAATAAAAGATTGGATGAAGGCATTAAGAGTGGGCATCTTCCAATTTGGAGTAGTGAGCCTTACTGTTTGGAAGGTGGATACAAATACTGAGTATTCTGCATTGATCTTTGTGAGAATGGCAAGGATGAGCTAATCTTCATCCTTCTTCACTTTGCATTGCTTCAAATGATATATCAGATTCATGAACTTTGTGAAGAATTCATTTAGAGATTCAAAATTGGATGGATTGAGAGTAATCAGATCATTTTCTAGCTGATGGATCCTCATTTCATCATGCTTATCAAATAAAGAAGAAAGCTTCTCCCAAACCTCCTTGGGAGTCTCCAAGTATTGGATATGAAATCGAAGATCTCTAGAGACCTAGGAGAGCAAGATTCCATGGGCTTCATCAAGCCTGTTCATGTACTTAGCTTTGTCTTTATCTGATTCTGGCTCTTCCTCTATTTCTTCTATGAGTCTGAAGAGATGCTTGGTGTGGAGCATTACCACAATGTCATCCTTCCACTGGTGATAGTTGAAGGGAGTGACAGGCTCCACTGGATGAGCCATTTTGAATGTAGTAAGAAGGACTGAGTTGCTGTAGCGAATGCAGTGAGAAGAAGAGGCTGCTTGTAGCGAATGCTGTTAAAAAAGCTGATAACCTGTCACACAATCAAACATACAAAGTAAGGTCGAAAATATGCACTTTTGGAATTTCCTTCACACCCAGCATAGTTGATCAAGCAATCTTGATCAACAATTTCCTAACTTGGGATATTAAGTGGTAAATTCTCCGCTTTCGGTGCAGTACTGGAAGGAGAAATTTGCTCCAAAAAAAATGATCCATCTGGAGATATGAGGAGGAGAGGTGTCTTGTCCACCGAGGCTCTGATACCATATTAAATTGAGCACATAGATTTGTGGACAAACACACAACTCACAAAATAGATCACACAATTTACTCAGCAATTGAAGAATGAAACAGTGCAAAAATGGCTTGCAGTTGTGAATGCTTTCATTAATAAAAAAGTAATCGGATAATAATTACGATGAAGTACAATGGATTTAATAGCCACATGAAATTTGAATCCACATGAGGAAATTTGAATTGATAGACTCTACTTGACTATAGATAACCAAGACCTTGTCTAAATCACTATCGGAGGACTCAGTAGTTAACTGACCTTGTCTAAACCATAACCAGAGTTCATTAGAGCTCTAAAACACAACTCAAGTGTTACATTCAGTGTTGACTAAAGCTAGCTGACTGTGGTAGGTGAGAAATGTGCCCCACATGAGTGCAGTCAGGTAAACCTAGCGCTAACTGAATGTAGAGGACTAGAACTGAATGTAATTGACTCCTAACTTAGTTGGACTAGTCATTAACTGAACTGAACTGACCTTGGCTAGTTTCGGCACTCCCAGTGGATCCTAAATTGTAGGGATTGGTCTAGGAGGCTCCTAAATTGATGCAATCAAGTGAAATCAGTGGCAGTGAGCCTCTATTAATGTTCCCCACACTTCAGTAACTGAAACATGTGCCCCAATTAGGCCAAGTGGACCCAATGGTGTTAATGACTATAAATAGACTGGATGGACTCCCTATTTAGACATATGAACAAATTTGGACAAGGGAGGATTAATAATCCTAACATGGATTGCGGAAAGAGGAAGGTGAAAGTTCTAACTCTTTATGACTAAACCTTTGTATCTTCTGCTCCTAGCATTCCGCTTCCGCCTTTAGCCAAAAGAGGAAGGTGGATCTTCCAACTTTTGTGACATTGATTTTTCCTTTTCCGTTTCCGTCTTTTGTGGAAGGTGGAGATACCAACTTTAGGACCAAATTTTGGCCATTTCCACTCTTTCGACCCCAATTTTCCTTGGGAACAAATGATTTATAGCCTTTGATCTTGTGCCCTGGGCATCCAAGATGTCCATTTCCTGTCAACATTTAGCTAAGGGAAGGCTTCTTCATTTACATGCATTTCAAGGTCAAAAATCAAAATTTCTTAAAGAATTTTGCATTCTTAATCTAGAAATGTCCCTTCAAAACACCTACAGATTCTCATCAACAATATTTAAGGTCATATGATATGAAAATTTTACAAACCTTATTCCACCATTATTGGCCTCACTCCCATAATATCATAATAAATGTACTATGTTGTTAATAGTGCAAAATCAGGTTGCTAGCATGTTTTTTCACCAGCTAAGGTAGCACCGGACCCAGTGAAGGTAACCGTGTCATCCTCGATTGACCAAATGTGCAACATCGAACGTGTCAGAAACCCTCGTTTGGAACGACACACTCAGTCGAGTCAACCAGTCAGGTTATACTAATTGGTGCATCCATTCATCGACTATGATTAGGACTTCCCAACTAGCTATAATCTAAACACTTATCTGAATGACTATGATTAAACCCACCTGGTACCAAGGGTCTACACACCCTAAACCACCAGCCCCTGGGTTACACATCGGTCACAGAATCGCTCCGCCTACTAAGCTAATTCAATTTATTATATGGCGAGGTTGGGTAAGAATAAATTGGTATTCCCTTGGTTATTTACCAGCACGTATCCTTCCCTTATATTGGTAAAGAAAGAATGGAGCAGAGAATGAACTGACCTACAGATACTCTTGCCCGAAAAGGGATGGGTA
Organism: Pseudotsuga menziesii; assembly: GCA_001517045.1. Classification (NCBI taxonomy): domain Eukaryota; kingdom Viridiplantae; phylum Streptophyta; class Pinopsida; order Pinales; family Pinaceae; genus Pseudotsuga; species Pseudotsuga menziesii. The sequence goes on along the minus strand of LPNX010980576.1, from coordinate 22,041 downwards.
ACAAAGCTTTGGAACATCATATCTCACGTCTGGTGGAAACATGACTTATCTCTTGCATATGTGTAATGGGTAACTAAATATTTGGGATATCGTTCATGCCAACATTGTGGATTTAACGGGTGGTGTATTTAGGTAATGGGTGCTATCACCTGCCTGACTGGCACTACCCAACCCGTCCTCTCCCTGAGGTTGAGTTCAAGGATTTTGGTGAACGAATTGTATAGCCATGCATATGATCCTCAAATGGGTGAATCATTGTATATAATGCTTCATCATTTCTATTAACTTTCCCCCCTCGTAGAGGTAAGATTCATGAGTAGATTTAATCCTTTGTTGTTCATGTTGATCTAATATAACATATAGTTTAATTAGTTAAGTGATTTCACACATATCCAGTAAAAACACGAGCATATTTTTTGTTGGAATCTGTTGTAATAAGACATTTAATATTTGTTATATGCCTTGAAAAGTGTTCCCTATGTGTTGTAACATTGTGGTATTTAAGTACACTCATATGGCATTTCTTCTCTTGGGCTGTCAAGTGAAATTGGGTTTAAGGGAAAAAATATTATTGTTGTAATTTAATATTTAAAATAAGACCTAAGGCTTCAAGTTCACAGTAATTATATCATGGAACCCGCAAGTAAATGAAGTTCAATTTTATTCTAAAAATTTCTACATGGGATGAGAGTTGATTGTACTGAGATTGCCTTCTTGCTGATTTGAAGGATAGATAATTCAGTTGTTGTACCTGGAAGTGGTTGTTGGGTGGTAAAACCTTAGTGTGCTTGAGATGAGAATTTGCACCTGTGAAGGGTTTTATGGGATGAAACCCTAGTTTCTCTTGTGACAAGAGTGTGCTTTTTTCACCTATGATAGGTGGTAGATCTACTTGACTGTTGGTTGGTATGGATTTCTTTTCAGCAAGTAAGATACCCAAGAGGACCTATGATAAATGGTGTATTCATTATAGTGGATACCAATGTGTTCTAATTCATTTATGGATGGCATGGATTTCTTTTAAGTGGGTGTGATGCCTAGGAGGACATATTATAGGTGGTTTAATTGTTACTACTAACGTAAGTGTGTTTTCACATATTATAGGTGGAGGATCTCCTTCATTGATGGCTGGTATGTGATGTATCTTTCTACAAGTGTGATGCCAAGGAGGACCTGTGATATGTGTCTGATTTGTTCCAGTGGATGCTAGTGTTTGGAGTGGATTGATGTCTGTTATAGGCATGCTCAACCATCTGATTATCTGATGATTCTCAGAGATCGGGATGGGTTTACTAATTCTGTGATAGATTGATGATTTGTTATTGATCTATTTTGGTGAGTTGTGACTTGATAAAATTAAATACCATAAATATAGTAGTTGAGGCTGAAACAAGGAGAAGATTCCACTCCATAATGTTTTTCAGTGACTCCGCAACAACGAAATAAATCCATAAAAAGTCTTTAATTCCAAGCGCATCCACATCAGCATCATCAGCATCACCATTCATATCTCTATCCATCCACCTAACTCCCTTACCAATTACTTAGCCCAAAAATGGTGCTAACAGTAATGACAGATCCCCAAAATGAAATATGATATAACCCTAAACCCTAAAGCTGTAACCCAAGGGTGGACCCAAACCCTAGAATACTATAGATACCTAGATTCTTTAATAAAAAATTAACATTGTGATAACCTTTGTATTATTTGAAATTCCTATTTAAATTCCTGGACCATCAATAATGATAACAATGTTGAAAGGTTGAGTGTTATCAAAGATATGCATCACAAATTTCCAAGGATAATCCTGGGTGGGGAGGTGGATTTTATACTGTTCTTCACGAGCATATTATAAAGATGTCAAATAGTGTCAAGTGGTAAATGAAGCGAGCTTTCTTCATAGAGATCTAATTTTATTCCCCAGTGCTACTAATTCTTGTGCTATCTTGTGATATTATAGTTACTTGAGCCTATAGTTTTTCTAGGAAGGTATCTTAATAGAAAAGATCATACGGTAGCCAACGATGCTTCTCTCCTTCATTTGTGATCTATGCTATGACAAATCCCAATCCAAGTCCCTTTAGTTTTTGCTCCACTAGTAAAGTGTTTTTTAAGCCCTTGTTCATATGTACTTGGTCCTCCATTGACCTTGAATTCCATAGAAGAAAGCACAGTATGTCCCTTTGGATATACTTGTTCAACCTCTTGGGATTGTATAGAGATTCTTGGGATGGTAGTCTGTTCTCCTACTGTCAATTGTGTAGCCCAAGTTTTATAGATACTAACTTCTTATTCATCCTGATCATGGAATTGATCAAACAAATAAGAAAAATGTGTATATTGGGGCATTTGGCCATAGGGAGAATTAGAATCTCTAAAGTAATTCCTCATATGCCACTAGGATCCAATATTTTGATAATAAAAACCTCTCCTATATCACTTCTTTCCTTATCTCCAGGTGATTTCATATCTGCAAGGGTGATTACTAAATTTAGAGGCCTATAAAAGTGATGTATGGAGGGACATTAGAGGAAATTTGGGATCTAAAATGGGCCTTATAAGAAAATGATCCAACCATAAATTCTTGTGAGTTGGAATTAAATAACCAATATAATTTCAATAAAATGAGTCGGCCATAATGGTTGACTTGACATCTTTGTCATAAAAAAAACTACTTTTTTTGTTTGTATTTTTAACATATCTGCCTGTGTTTTTACTCAAAATTCAAACAGGAGGGCTCATTGGATGCGTAATTTAATTCTGCATCAAATGCATACCCACACGACATACTTTTGATAGACCCCTCTACCCCAAAAGCAAGAAATACCTAAAAAAATGTGATGAATCAACGAGCCCTCGTTCAAAATTTGAGTAAAACCATAGGGAGATATGTTGAAAATATGAACAAAAAAAGTATTTTTTTTTATTTATTCCTCCAAAATTAATAAATATTATTTTATTATTTTAACTATTATTATATTATTTTCCTTAGGAGGCCCATTTTAGACCTCAAATTTCCTCCAATGATCCTCACATGTATGCCTTCAGCTAAGGATTTGTCAGGATATTCATCTATTGCCATAATAACCATTAGCTCCATCCATGAATGTTCCTTTGCTAACATTTCCTCTGCAGGTCTACTCTCATGATCATTTGGTTCTTGGGCTTTGTTTCCTTTCATCCAAGCCATCACAAACTTAGGGTCATACATCCATGATTTTTCTAAGTATAGATTCATTTCTCCAAAAATTATGGCTACTTGCAAAGCTTCTTTGTTGCTCAAAAAGTAATATCCCCACATGGAGATGGGATCTATGATGTGGATATTTTTGTGAGCACTCTTAATACAAACTTCATCCACATACAACAATTGTATAACACACTCTAGAATGAATATTCTAGGGATTAGCAGTTTTTGTGGCATAGATGGGGGCATCTCTAAAGCATACAGTCGTTTAGGTTTTCTCCAAATAATCAATCCCCCTTCTTGTGTGCTGAGATCATTATTATATAAGACTAATATTCTTGGGGCATTCCGGGTGAAACTCCAACAGTGTGAAAGTTTCTTCTCTAAGAAACAAATATTAAGATTATTCATGCACCCTCATATCATACCTCTTTACGAGGTTATAGAAACTCCAATAGATCATTTTTTTGTGATGGAATATGCAAATCCTAAAGCATACCCCCATATCCTAAAATCAACCTAGGAAGCACCCATCGACACCTTGGGCTACAATTCTCTCAACGCTAAGGCCCTAGATCTACTTTCTTTCCCATAGAAATGCAATGATTTTGCTTGCAAAATTTCTAGTCTATGTGGGAATCCCCGAATATACTTAAAATCATATGTAAAACCACCCTATGAATCCCTTTAACCATCCTAGAAACTCAATCCTTGAATGCCCAGCCTAAGAAACCCTAATGCTACCAACCTCAGCCTGTCATAAACAATTATTTTGTTGAAGAGACTATGGTTTCTTCCTTTTTGATGAAGAAATGCATCATGCTGATAATCCTGGAAATCCTATGCAGTAATTGATGTGAAAAGTGTTTCCCTCAATGCTTGATGTGAATTTGTACAAACATAATCTAGGGTCCAAGGGGAAAATATTGACTTCCATGTTTAATCAATCCAAGGAACTGGGTACCCATGTAGAAGTGTGAAACATAATGTGGAGGTAGTACAACAATCACCATCTTAAGTTTGGGTCCCATGTACATCTTCTCTAGCTAACATCCCAATGATGGCAATAAAGATCTAGGAACCATAGAGTGTTATTTGTCACATGCCCATTATGTTCATGTACAAAAAAAATTAAGTATAAACATAAAAGAATAAATCCTCCATATATAAGTACAGAGAAGGATAAATGAGAAGCTCTATTATTGTAGAAGAAGAATCTTGGAATTTGGTAGGAACTACCTATTGGTATCATTCCTCCACAAGTTGGGCTTCATAGGATAGATAAGATTCATAAAAAATGGTATGGAAGTAGTTTTCCTTCCATCAATCACAACTATCCATATACCAATTCTCACAATCATCCTCTAAATCATACCATGCATATATGCCTTATATATATTCTTCCATGATGAAATAGGATATAGTGTGATTGGCAAACACCTACTTCAATTTACAAGGAATCTTGTCACATGTACTATTGATGTACTACCAATATTTCTTCCATGGTATGGGATCCAATGTTTCCATGCTTCAAAGGAGGGAGGAATTATTGCAAGGGTGATAGTATATGGGAGAGTATATAGATATAAAGCATATACTATTTCATATGAAATCCGTAAAAATGATCTCTCCAACTGCATTGATCTTGTGTTCAATTGATATCCTAATCAAAAGATATGATCTCATCAAGGTCCATAGTTATTAGTTAGAACCATGAAGAAAATGCAGATTTCAAATGGTCATATCTTCCTCTAATGGACTTGGATTTGAGCGATGTTTTTAAATATGTATTTTTCCAAGAGGAAATTAGATTGTAATAAGATTTGGGAAATTCTATTAAAAAACACTCATAAATGGATCTGAGTGTCATGGCTCTCTTTTTCTTTGAAACCTACAAAATATGAAAAAAAT
>LPNX010980576.1:0-16741 GCA_001517045.1 Pseudotsuga menziesii | reverse complement strand
ATTTGTTAAAGGGGGAATCAACTCCTATTTACTTGCCTCTTCAAGGGTGTAGCCTCCTAGAACTAATCTTAACTTACACTATTTTTCTACACACACTTCATAAGGAGGATTCCATTGATTTTATAAATCATAAGACAGCTCTAACCTCCTAACTTCCACCCTTCCTTAATGAGGCCCCATTACATTTATTGAAAACTTGAGTGGGACTTTAATCATAACAATATAGTGGACCTAATCCACTTTACATATAATTGTCTCCACTATTACTATAATAGGCCCTATGACCCCCATCCCACCCACTTTACATCCACATGTAAGGTCATAACACTTGTAGTATACTAAATATGAAAATAATATCCTACACAAGATATATAAAAGGCATTTTACTTTTATTATATATATTGTTTTTTATTAAAGGAGAAATCAACTCCTGTTCACTTGCCTCTTTGGGGTGAAACCTTCTATGAGCTAATCTCCACTTAAAATAATTTTCTCCATACACTTTATAAGGACTCGGATTCCATCGTTACTTATAGATCATAATATAACTAATGTCCCATTACATTTACTGACTAACACAGTGGGCCTTACTTAATAATAACAAAATTGTAGACTAATTCCACTTTATATTAAATGTCCTTCAATATTACTCTAATGAGACCCCAACCCCCATATTAGGGAGGGTCATACCATATTTACAACTATATAAATGAAGAATGTCTTCATATCTATACTCTCTCAATCTCAAAACTCTTAGTTGAAATATGAAATTTTGAAAATTATACAACAAATTTATGTGGATGGAATACACCTGTAGTCAATGAACATATATAAATCAATTTGAAAATGAAGCACTAATCGATATAAAATGAATTATGGTGCATAAACTAAGACAATTTCTATTACAACAATTCTCCATATAACAAATATACAAAATAAAACAATACATGAAATATCTCATCTCATCAAATTTCCCATATATATTAAATCTTCCTTCATGTTTTTATATTACATTTAACATTGTGTAATAAAAAATCTTATACAATAACTTGTTTTAATGGATTGATTTATTACCCATTATAGTGTGAGAAAAAATTTCAATTTCATTATAAAAAAACATTTTATATTCTAAAATAACAATGTATAATATTATACTTAATAAATATTGATATTATTAATTATTTTAGAGTAAAATACACAACTTTCACAATTTATCATTGTTTAAATTAATTTAAACACAAAACTTTAATTGCACCCTTCTCCCAGTATCGCATGATATATTTATAATCCTTCAAAGGATTGAAATAAGTTCATAAAATCTAATTTAAAATGATAAAAAAAATTATGAGTTTCTTCACTTCTCATTAAATCATTCATTTAATATATCCATTTTATCAATTAATTAATAAAAAATAATTTTACAAAAGTTTATGTCATTCCATCCATACATATGGATTGATTGGTACAAAGAAGGATACATTATTAACCAACAATGCATATCTATGCTTTCAGCCGTGACAATGACTCTCTCTACTTACTTTGCTTTTGCATTGCATTTCTTATCCCCATATTTATTTCTCTACTTGGTCTTTATCACTGACTTTTATTTGTACTTTTGCATTGCATTATCTTATCCTCGAATTTATTTCTCTAGTGAGTCTTTATCGCAAGTGCTTTTCACACCTTTGTTCAACATGACTTAAATAAATCAATTAAAAGCTAACTAGAAACCTATTTATGCGAGTTAGTGACCAACACATGAGCATTAATTTGTTTTTTCCTAAAATTTTCCCAGCATTGTCAAAATACCTTGGAAAGAAAAAGGGGTAGAATAAGAGATGTCTGCAAAATAATGGGACACCTCACGAAGCGAATCTAATCAACGTACCATGTAAAGCTCCCACTAAGCCAAAAGAGTTTGCCGAGTCATCATGTCATGGCCCCAAAGGCTACTTATATTCCATGACCAGGGTTTTAATTAACCACCGACTCGGCCACTTTCCAAAATGTACGAAACAGGGTTTTCAGCCTCATTTCACACTAATAAGTAAAATAACAAAGAGTTCCTTGCAATTCAAGGATTGTAAGCATGATATCTGTTCTATACAACGTAAAGACAACTTCCTTCAGCCATAGTCTTGCTCAAACTACAACATCTTTTAGCCATAGTCATACTCAAACTATAACTTGACTATGCTCAAACTATAACTTTCTGATCCAATGGTATGGTATTTCAAAATTGATGAAATAAACAATATATACTTTGATGATTTTTTATTATAAAAAGGGTGGGTTAAAAGGATAGAAATCACGATGGCTACTTATCAAAAGGATAGAAATCACATAACATGGAGCATTCACCTTAAGAAAACTTGAACCCTTTATGAACCAACGAAAATGGAACAAAACCTAACCCACTACCAACAAATCCAAATGTTGAAATTGATGTAGGGATTCAATTATTAAGAACACTAATACAAGAGCCCTCATGCCTTTCACTAGTTGCAACATTTAAGATTGTTATTATTTCAATTGTTAATTTCAAAGGCCATTGATGTATTATTTTTTACATGGCTAAGATGTTTGAGTATTATAGAATAGGTTTCAATATAAACTTGGTCAAAGATATCCAAATTTCATTCAAAATAAGAATTGATGACTTTGTTTATTGACCCTAGAACCAAAAGACACCCTCTAGTTAAAAGGAAACACATTTACATGGATTGGTGCACCATTCAACCTTTTATATACAATTGGATGGATAAGCGGTTCATGGTGTTGAAAAAACTCCTTGTAATAATAGGGAGGTTCTATTGTATTTCCTTAGGAAATTATGGCATCAATTATTTTAGGTCACCATGCGAACTACTTTAATAGTGGGTGGGTTTTGGGTTTACACTAGATTTAAAAAATGCCAAGCATGACCTATTGACATGGTCTCCCCATCCCAGGTGGAGACCTAACCCCCTACCTAATATCCTCCTATTTTAGATGTTTGAGTATTATAGGACGAGTTTCAATAGAAACTAAGTCAAATATCTTCAAATTCAAAAGCAAGAATCAATGACCATGTTTATCGACCTCAAAATGGAACACACCCTCCATTGACAAAGAAACATATAACATGGACTAGCGCACCTTCCAACCTTTTATATACCACTAGATACATAGGTGATTCATGGTGTTTCAAAAACCTCTCTACAAAAGTAAGGAGGTCCAATGTATTTCCATAGGTAATTATGGGATGAATTTGTTTTAGGTCATCACACCAACTACTTTTATATGCGGTGCATTATGGGTCTTTGCAAGATTGAGAAAATGTTGTGTTACACATTGAGAGGAACTCAACATCCTAGGTGGAGGATTAATCCCCTACCTATTATTATTCCATTTTAGATAACATTCATAAGTCATAAACATCCAATTCCACCTTCAATTGTAGCTTACTACAACCTAAATGTTCATTGCATTTTTCCACCAAGAAGGATCTTTAGCTAATGGTGGGGGATGGTCTAGGCCTTCAAGCCATTCAATAGATTCCATCCAAGAAACATGGACAATAATAGCTGTTATCATGCTAGTTCATGTGATCCTCATCAACGCTTGAATTGTGGGAAAACTTTCTATGGGACAATGGAGGCCACTACACATGACACATTCATGAAGGAGTTTAGGATCAAGTCATTTCTTTGTACTTCATTATTTATATATATAAATACAAATCACCAGTTTTATATATATCATATCATGCCATTATTTTCCATATATAATTATTTTATGTGTGGAGTTGCTGCAATATGATAATACACTTCCATCCCCCGTAGTTGCACCAATGATAATTTCTAGTATTGATGCAACTATTGCAGTAGTGCACTCATTTGGTGTACCTCATACACAAGCATTGTGGAACTTTGTGCAACAATAAATTATTTATATTGCTATTTATTTACATATTCAATACATTAAAATAAAATGGTTAGTGATAGTGTAGTATGGTTAATATAGTTAAAGTTACACAATTTTATAATTTAAGTGAAAATAATGTCGATGAGTTTTTAATACATTAAAAAAAATGAGTAATCCTTGTGACAACTTAATATGGTTATAATAGTTAAGGATACAAAACTAATTTATGATAGTTACATTCCTATACTTTATACCCTACTTGGATTTGAGTACATTCCCGATAGTCAATGAGAGTCAATTACCTAATCTTTGATCGAAGGAAATCATCATTGCTTTGAGTGGTAATTGTAGGCATTATTAGTGAGTTATGATTTTGAGTATGTGAAATACGATTGTGCACTGCCTCTTTTCTCTAGCATAGGTGAGAACAAGGTGTGAAATAATTATTGTGTACAAATGTGGGGAGGTTCAAGGAAAATTTTAAAGATTCATAATTTTCTCAAAGTGTAGAAACCTTGACAGATGTTACTAATTCTTAAATTTGTAACCATAAAATGTTTGGTGAATTTTGTAAAGATATTCAAATTTATAAGGACTTTATATAGTGTTTGAACAATTTTGGGGATGTTTAGAGTAAAAAAATTTATCACATGGAATTTAGGTAAATCATTTTTGAAAAAAATGGAAATTGATTAATCTTTTATTGGAAAAAAAGGGTTGAAAAATAGCTAATGAAATAAATTTCACCTAAAATTTTTCAAAATTTTCTATGCTAAGTTTATCCAATAATTCAAAATTTATAGATATCCATATATTTCTGGTTATGAGTAATACATAGCCTTTTTCAACTTGAATCAACATCAACATATGAAATTTATAGATTAACTCATTTGGTTATGTAATATTTCTTATTATATTCATAAAAATAAAATAAATAATAAATATAATATATTAATTTTAATATAATAATGTAACTTCATAATGAAAATAATATGAACAAAAAAAGATCACATGCAAGTACAACCCATTAAACGAACACTTATAAAGAGTTTGCCATAGGGTTGCATAATGAGAAACGTTAAAGTGAATGTTATAAGCTTTAAACTATGAAGGAAACAATGCATAATAATGTAACTTCATAATGAAACTAAAAAAATATAATTTTATTAAAGCAACACTTATAAAAAGTTTTTCATAGGGTTGTATAATGAGAAACATTCAAGTGAATGTTATAAGTTTTAAAGTAAGAAGTGAAACAATATATATTAAAACAAAGATTAAATAGTGACATACACATAGCACATTGATATTTACTTTAGAAACTTTTAATACAAAAATACCAAAATTTAATTCGGCACTTCTCACTTTCTTATTGTATTTTTCTTAATTATTCACAATACAATTTTTAGGTATTTCAAAAAATCCAAAATCTTAATTTGTTATTGTAAATTAGATTACATCCCCAATCCCTTAATCCAGATTAAATTACACATTTTTGAAAAAGTAGATCAGGAATTTTTTGTGTTGTTGTCAAACCCCCACATAATAGGATGGTGCAACGCACATGACAACAATATAGCACATACACAACATTCTCCCACTTCTTGTCTTCTTTACAAAATAGTGGCCCACACTTTGATTATATTACAATTTGAGGGAAACAATGCCCATAGATTCCCTGCATCAAATGAAATTTTCATTACTAACAGAGTTTATAAATGATTTTGCAACATTCTTCATGTTATCAACCTTATTCAATAACACCTTCTTGCCATAAATGATTTTTATCACAAGTGGGAAGACACATTAATATTCTTCCTTTAGAATGATAATCAAGGTTGTGTTCCAAAAAGATTGGGCTCTATTTGCCATAATCTAAATGTACATTGTCATATCCCCAACCCTCTACTCGGTAGAGAGGACGCAACTAACATCTATAAACCCGGGCAATCTAAGCCCCCATGAACATAATACATATATAAAAATGGATTGAACTTAAAGCATATAAACGCACAGATGCACAATAAAATGTACACATGATATATACAACGGAAGAAAATCATTCATTCAACACAATCATGCATTCAACATGTTCATGATAATTTCATAATAATTCATAAGTAAATACAGTTGCAGAACTTAAATAACCAAGAATACTTATATTTGGAGAAGCTTGTCCCGCAACCAGCTATGTCGATGCAACGTTCCACCCAACCATAGGCCAGTGTGCTCTTTGATCTCTCAGCAACACTGCCACCCCCGAGCTGGGCATGATTTTCCCCAAGGAATAAGGAACACTAGTAGACTTTCCCCATAGCCAAGGATACAATAAAACTCAGTCAATCCAACACAATTGGGTTAATCAGACTTATACAGGAAGTGGTTTACACTTAGCCAAATTCACATGAGACACAACCAAGCCAATAGATGGGTTTATCAGGCTACCATCCAAGCCATCCTACCAGTTGGGTTTATCAGGCTGCCAAGGACGTAGAAAGGATGACTACTAAGCTACTGAGCTCAATCCAGAGCTAAAAACAGCCACACCAGATCTAGTCTAACTTCTAAACAATTGCACATCCGACACAAGGAAGCATCCCCTTCTCTGCTACACAGTCCCTCAGGCCATGCATTCCCTTCCAGTGCTATTAAGGGTATGCAAAGAAGAAAACCATCCTTCTAGATTGGTATGTGAGGTCCTTTCACACACTAGGTTTATCAAGCAAGTCTAGACTCCATTTCCATTCCTTCAATCAATGTAGATGCCAAAGCAAGGACGTGCACACAGTTATCTTAGTACTGGAATTAACAAAATGTAGCAGATGTCAGGGATTACCTACACACACATTAATCAAGAATTTAAGAATATTGTCGGTGCCAAACCAACTACTGCAAAATACCAAAATGAAAATGTTGCTGGTCTTTCAAAAAAATGACAATCGGATTCAGGGAAATCCTGTTCAAGAAAACAACTAGCAGACAGGAGAAAACGTGAGAGAGAACAATCCACACAGGAAAACAAAAAACGTCAAGGATTTAGATCGTCAGACATGAGAAATTCATGAAAGGTTAAGACTCAGAAATGTTTTTGCTTGCTTGCTGCTTCATGAATGCCCAATTGGGTTTCCAAAAATGTTTTTCCCTTCCAAAATCGTGAGGGAAGGTGAAATCCTGCTGCATGAGGGAAAGGTGGTCGTTTTTGGTGTTTTCTTGCTCAAGAAAAATAAAAAACGTTTTTCCAGAAATGGTGCTCTACCCATTTCGAATTTCTTGCCCACTCTTCCAATCCCCCACTCCCTTATCCTTAGAAAAGTCATGCCCCATCTCATTTATTTGCGTTGACATAGCCGGCTGTGGCTTTTTAATTAAAATTGCAAATTTAACATGATGTCCAACTTTTTTTAATGTTTAGCTAGCATAAAATACCATTGGCTCAACCATAATTGTCGAAACATAAACACTAAATCAATGGTGTGGCTTTTTTCCTCGCTCCACACCATGATTATTTACATCATTTATCTAAATGCAAACGGGGTCAAAACTGGGGTGTTACATAATAGGATGGTGCAACACACATGACAACAATATAGCACATACACAACATTCTCCCACTTCTTGTTTTCTTTACAAAATAGTGGCCCACACTTTGATTATATTACAATTTGAGGGAACCAATGCCCATAGATTCTCTACATCAAATGAAATTATCATTACTAATAGAGTTTATAAATGATTTTGCAACATTCTCATGTTATCAACCTTGTTCAATAACACCTTCTTGCCATCAATCATTTTTATCACAAGTGGGAAGACACGTCAATATGCTTCCTTTAGAATGATAATCAAGGTTGTGTTCCAAAAATATTGGGCTCTATTTGTTGTAATCTAACCATACATCTTTATGTACAAACCCAATACCTAAACATAATCCTTGAAACCATATATCTTCTTTACTTGGAAAGGTGGCTTTCTCTTTATTCAATTTTTTTATTTAACAATGAAACTATGAATTGTCTCTTATTCATCCAACTGATGGGTCCACCAAATAGGTTAAACACTTAACCACATGCAGATATTTTACAACCAAGATCTTTAGCTCGGTTTGCATCAATAAATCCATATACATCTATCACTCTGTTCAATTTAGGTCTTCCTTTGTACAATGTTGCATAATTTATAATGCCAAACAAATATCCTATTTACATTTTTTTAGTGCTCCTTTCTTGTTTTTTACGTATATCTTCTTAAAACTTCCACTGCATGGGAAGCACCTAATCTAGTACATACTATTGCATGGACCAAATTTCCAATAACACTAATACAAGAAACATGTTACATGTAGTATTCTTCTTCATGTGTCTTGGGACATTGATTTAAAGATAACTTCATACCTTTAGGAATAGGGATCTTGACCGATTTACCTTCCTACTTGATAAACATTTGCAATATAATCTCAACATTTTTCCTTTGATTCAACTAGATTTTATTTTTCGCATGATCTCTTTTAATGTCCATCACCAATATGAAGTTAGCATGTCACGTTTCCTCCCCTCTACTTGCCGAGAGAGAGGACACGACTCGACTGCTTCTGTCTATCAAACCGGGGATCTAGCCTCATGAACATAAACAATAATGCATTGAAATAAAATATACATATATAGATGCATAATACATGTAAACACAATGGAATCAAATACATTTCAACACATTCATAATGTTCATAATAATTCATTAAATCAAATATATTGCAGGAATTAAATTCAAGAGAGCACTGATCTTGAAAATGAGTTGTCTTGTAACTAGATATGTCCTTGCAACGTTCTACCCAACCATAGGCCAATTGTGCTCATCAATATCTCAGCACAGTTGCCACCCCTGAGCTGGGCATGATTTCTGCAAGGAACTAGGGAACAACAGGCTCACACATAGCCAAATACACATCAAGTTCAGCCAAGCCAATCTACAGTTGGGTTTATTAGGCTGCTAAGGAAGTGGAAAGGAATAATTGTTAAACTAGTGAGCTCAACCACATAGCTATGAAAACCTGCACAATATCTATCTAGCTTGGCCTCCACAATACCTACACACCCAACAAAAGGAAGTATCCCCTTCACTGCTACACAGTCCCTCAGGCCATACCTTCCCTTCCAGTGCTTTTCAAGGTGTGAATAGAATATTAGCCAACCCCTCTTGATCTTTCTGTGAGGTTCCTCTCTTCATAAGGTTTATCAATCCAATTATGGCCCTCTTCCACTCCTAAGTCTTTTAGTCCAAATTAGGGATTTACATAACAACAAACATAAGTGTTGGGTATGAGGAAAAATGTCCTGGCAACCAAAAACAAAAACTGGTAGAAGGGGAAATCGACCCTGGGAGAGAAATTCAAATTCAGAAAATGTCTATGGCCATTAGGGGAGCAAAAATGACCTCTTCAAAGCCCCAAATCATGGTTCTTTGCTTCCCATTCACTGAGAAATACAAAAATTGGTTTTCCTAGCCATGGAAATGAAGGAAAATGCCAAAAAAACGTGAAAGAAAATCCCATCTATCACCAGCTGCGTGAGGAAGAGAAAACTATGAATAAGTAATGGAATGGGCAAACATTTGTGGGTGTTTACTTTCCCAACAAGCAAAAATTCATTTTGCAAAAACTGACGGCTTCCCCAATACGAATTTTGACTTCCATACTCTTCCATTCCCAATGCATTAACCACCTCAACAATTTCGGGAAGAAATAAATGATTGGGCACAAAAGACAGAAAAGGTAGTTGACAGCTTGATGGGTTATCCCATTGAAATTTGGATCAACACTATTGGCTCAATATTTTGACTAATTCCCCCCCACTGATCCTTGTGAAATCATGCCCCCATCTCTTGTTGCATTGACATAGCTAGCTGTGGGTATTTTTTATGAATTGCATATTTACATAATGTCTCAATTTATAATGTGCTTGGCTAGCACGAGAACCATATGTATCATTTTTAATTTCTGATACATAAAAGATAAATCAATGGTGGGGCCTTGGCCTTGAGCTCTTCACCATGATTTAATAACGATATTTACATCATATACAATTAATGCAATTTGGGGTCAAAATCGGGATATTACATATCATCATCAATACCCTTGACGTCAAATTTGGAGGGTAGTTGTGATTTCACCTCCTCGATGGCATCTGTGTTGTTTCTAATCAACAAAGTTCCATCAATGTACAACACTATATTAATGAATAAGTCACCAAATTTCTTGGATGATACACAAAACCTTTCTCTCAAAACCCAGTCCATGGATGTATGTGTTGAAATTTTGATACCACATCCTAGGAGATTGCTTTAGGCCATAAAAGGAATTGTTTTGATTGTATACCAACTATTTATTTCCCTTAACTACAAAACATTTTTTTCATGAAGATGTCTTCTTCATTATCCCCACATAGAATGTTGTCTTCATGTCCATCTACTATACTTCTAGATGAAAAGTAGTTGCATTACGAAAAATGAATATGATAGAAGTTAATATACTAACAAAATAAAATACTTCGCCAAAATCAATTCTCTATACCTGGGAATATCCATTTTATACCAAGTGGGATCTGTAATGATGTGCTTTACCTTTTGCATTTAACTTATTCTTAAACAACCATTTTCTACCAATAATGTTTCTTCCAGTTGGAAACTCAACTAGATCCCAAGCATCATTTTTATTCAATGCATCAATTATTTCAACCATGGACTTCTTATATATTTTACTATCCTATAACATCGCTACTTCCCTAATATTTATAGGATTTGTCGGCTCAAATATATATAGGAACAAGTTTATTAACAATAAACCAATAAATCCCAGGATACTGGCCCTTCCAGCATTACCTACAATCAAATGAAGTCTTAGTCGAAGTACCTATGGGTATTGTAGGAACCACGTTTTTGTAGCTGCAAAGGGGATGGAAATCTGTTTTACCAAATAACTCATTAACCATATTCGACATACATTAGTTAAACCAAAAAGAAAACATATTGCATACAAGAAATGCACGGTAATGTTATAACTTCGATCACACACATATTATTATCATTGTCATTTATCACTTACTATGAACATTATATCCAATAATCACATATAAACACATTCAGAAGACATTAGAGGTTTTATGTGGAAACCCAAATGGGAGAAAGCCACATAAATGCTTGGTATTCATAGATCTTGTTACATCAAGAATTTCAATTTGGATCTACACACTCATCCTCCAGATCTACCTTTATATCTCTTAGTATAGTCCATATTTGTGCACTCATCCTACAGATTAAAATCTCTTAGTTACAAAATAGCTCCTCACTAGGAAGATCATTATCAATAGTAACACAACAATACATCATAGTTTCACCAAAACCTTATCAAGATTATTCTACCCATCCCATTACATACATATAACCAATTCCATAACCCACATAGACCACCAAGTGGACATAAAATCTAACTACAATTAACCACTTCCGTAATTGACATGATCAACCACTCTTCTTTCTGCTTTCTCAACCATTACATTGGGGCCCTTCCTGCTTTTGCAGGATTCTCTCCCTTTGACCATTTTCCCAAAATTCCCCCATTCACACCAAATTTTTTTCAAAACTTATTCAAAATACCTTAGGGCCAACAAGACCCCAACACCTAGTTGTGGCTCGTCCTGAGCTGCTCAAGCCTGCTCCTAGGGTGACTTCCATGTCATCAGAAATTCATAGATATCCTTTTATACCTCGATAGTTCCCTTTACTTTATCTATTTTCTCTTTTAGTTCCTCTACCAATTATGTAATTATAGGTTCCTGTGTTCGTTCCTTAGCCAGCTGCATAATTTTCCTTATCTTTGTGCATTCTCCTCCAATGATTTATGATACTTGCACCACTTTATTCTACAATAACTCCAACCTTTGGTTCATCTTCTGTTGTTCCTCCCATAGTTGATTAAATTTTTTCTACATTATTTTACTTTCTAGGACCTTCGTCATTCTTTCTATTGGTGGAAAGGTTGTTGTTATATATTTTAACTTTACAACCCTACTCTGCACATCATCCAGTTTTCTTGTTATTCCTTGAATTCCTTCATCATTTATCAAATGTTTCCCATGCCTACAAACTTACACCAAACAAATTTTCAGATTCTTCATATAAGGCATTAATACTATCTACAGAATCCTTCGCTACACCTACTCTTTGGTCGGGTACCTCCTGGGGTGTACTAGGCACCAACTACACTTCCAATTCACTATTACTTACAAATAATTCCTTAATGACTTCACCTAGGCTAATAATTTTATCTTTAATAGGTGTTGCATCTGTCATTTCAACTTCTGAAATTATGCTACATGGTGCTTCCACCACTTTCTATAGCTTCTCCTTCTTCTCATCTATCTCATCCTGCTCGTTCTGAAGTTGTTTATACTTATCCTCGAGCTCGTCCCTTTTTGCAAAATGCTTCATCATCTCACTAAAAATATACTCTTCCTCACATTTTATTTCCTCTGTGATCTTATGATGTAGACTATGTAGTATATGTATAGGTAACTCTACCAACTGCATATCATCGTGACTTAACTCACGGGCATGGTCATGTACCTCTAATGCCAGAAAAATCAATGCCTTTGGTCATAATGCGACAATTCTATGGCTCCCAACCAAGGATGGTTGTGACATTATCCTTTCAGCCCTTTTAGGACCACTCTGATATGAACCTACTTGCTATGATGGAGCTATCCTTATTTCTGCTAACACCTATCATATCTCTGTTATATGCCATGCGATTCCTTAATAAATCTCCAAGTGCTTGTATGCAGTTGTCTATACCATGTCCTCACTAGTGTCCTTAAGCCTCTCCATTAACATCTCCATATCATCTTCATTTAGTGACGAAACTGCATTATCCTTATGAGCTTTCCTCTTTGTTCTTTTTCTCTTTTCTATTTCTGAGGCTTTTCTTTGATCCCTGACTGAAGGGTTAGTCTATGACACACTGGAATCCTTCTCTCCATCCTATGATTTGTGCTTCTCTTCACTTCCTCCTAGTTTAGATACCTCTTTCCCACGGTTATCTTGTCCTTATCCAACTCCACCAGCTTGTTGCTCCAATGTCTGTGACACATCTTGTGATATTTCTTTTGCAGGAACTAGAACATTTCATTCCTTCGGCCATTCACGAATAATTCCACTTGCATATTTTTATGTCCACTTATACTGTGTAGACAACCACTATCGAGAAATATACCTCCTTTCTTGTACAAACATAAACTGGGACACTGCCTTAAACTAGGTGATATTCTTAAACAAGTCTATGTTGTGAGGTTCTAATTAAGGGGTCTTCTTAATACTGTGTTGGATATCATCCTTACAGATACAAAATGTAACATTTGTATCTCTCTGTTGATATTTGTTGTCACTATACCAAAATGATGCAAAGTGTGTAGCCAATCAAGTCCCCAATTTCCCTACAAAGTGCGAATATTCTTTCTCTTCCCATGAAACTAATGCAATCAATGTCAATAACCAAGAATAATGGAAAGAGATACATTTCTCCTGTGCATGACAACAATCATTCCAAAAATAATTAACCAAGAACATCGCCTAGTTCATTTGGACACCTTCAACACAATGCTTAGCCAAAGTTATCACCACTATAGAGACATGATTGGGGTGATATTTCCTTAATAGCTTGCTAGCAAGCACCCTCGTCATGAATTTGACCGATTGATCATCAATGGAAGCTACATCATCGACTTAAGTGTTCTTATCCAAGCCATACTTATCCTTCATATTATTGGCATGTTCTTTATCCTTTTATTTCCTTACAAAATAAACTAATAGATCTACCCTACAGATGGGAAGCCTGTGATCCTTGACACTAAATGGGTTTTAAGAGAAATTTTCCTATCAAGCCATAGAAATCCTCCATGAATACATAATGAAAGCTGCTTTACAAAGAAATTGACCTCCATAAAGTGATAAAAATGTGGTATCTTTAAAAGACCCAATATACCATATTTTTCTATTCATCGATCCCACTCTAACTATTCAAGGATGCAAGTGCTCCCCTGATTATTCAACATCTTCCATAGATACTTATCTAGGGAAAATTCCAGGAATTTTGTTTTGTCAGCAAGGTCATGATCTGCATACTTAAGACTTGGTACTTTTCCTAGCATGTCTCCTTTATTTAATATATCCTATAGAATCTCTAGTGGATAATTAGTATCCTTAGGAAATTTCATTGTTTTAACATTCTTCTTCCTAGGAGGTAAATATGGTGGTAGAACTGATGGCATGTTAGACCCCGAAACCTATGCATCATACTTCCTCTTACTTCAATTTTAATGACTCTTCACGCAAGGAGACCTTCGTGCACTAGCAGGTGTTATCGATGGTGTCACTCTTGATACTACCTCTGGTTCTCCTTGGTGTGTTGGTAGTCCTAACTATGTGAATTATTTAATGATATTCTCAAGTGATTCTTCAAGAATACTCTCTCACAGTGCAAAGGTGTTTTGGATATGGACTTGATTCAATTCTATAAAAAATTCGGTAAACAATGAGCTCGATCTCCATCCCTTTATGAATTAAATGTGTTGACATTCAATCATGTCTCCACATTAACCCTATATTTAGTGTATTTGATTGGCTCTTCATCGGTATTGACTAAACCATTGACTAAACCATTACAGTTGTCCCTGTATAGCCTTGTTCATGCTTGATGACGCATAATTTTCGTGATTGACTTGACTAATCGTGGTCTTCAAGTCAATCACGATCTCCAACGATTAGCGACCGACTCTCTCAGTGCCTCTTCAGATGGGAAGCCACACATGCAACAACTGACGAGTTGGTCTTCTTCATGTGGACATCAATGGACTCTTCTCCACAGTTTCTCTCTCACAAGGCTTTGATACCAGCTTTTGAATTCAGAGACAAAAACAAAGACAAACCTCATGATAAACAACCCTATAATGTGGTAGAACCTAATAAAAAGAAACATGTAGGTAGACAAAGTATTGAAGCTCATTAATGAAGAACTAGAGATTATATGACAAGCCTCAACCTCTTGGATTACTACAACTATTTTATGTATCCCAACCATGCACTCTATATTTCTATATTTCATGAAATAAGTTGAGTGGGTAAAACCCCTCTCCGTTATGAAAACTTCCCATAATAACATTAGTTTAGTTGCCATTATTAACAAGTTTAGTTCTTTATTGATGAATTATATATGACAATACTCTTTGATAAATTTGATCTTCCCTTAAGATAATTTCATCTTTATAATACATTAAGTTTATTATAAGTTTTTGATGATGTTTTTTTTATTTTGTTAATATATTTTTCAAATTTCAAAGTTGAATGAATTTTATTTTAGAATCTTTTTCTAAAAATACACTCTTTTTCAATGTTATACTAATTAAAAAAAAAGTAAATTAATATTGAAAAAAAATGGAACTTATTGAAATGGTCTGGAAAGGTCGGAAAAAATACTTCACAAAAAAATCCAATAACACTGTAATAGACTTCTTATATATAGTTTTTTTTTATTAAATATACACGAATATATTATAAATGTTATAACCAAAAATATTATTTAAAAAACAGCATTACAATAAGATAAGTGTGAAAGAAAATACTCTTAATTATTAATAATTATTTATGAAAAAATTAGTAATTATTAATAATTATTTTAATAACAAAATAAAAAATATT
Source organism: Pseudotsuga menziesii (assembly GCA_001517045.1). Lineage (NCBI taxonomy): Eukaryota > Viridiplantae > Streptophyta > Pinopsida > Pinales > Pinaceae > Pseudotsuga > Pseudotsuga menziesii. The sequence continues at coordinate 1,096 of LPNX010980576.1, read as the reverse complement.
TATCATTATGAATTAAATTACCTGAATCCCATTTATTTTTCCAAACTTGAAAAAACTAGAATTTAATTTTTTAAAATAAGTTTTTAATAATCTGTATCCTGTATTACACCAACAATATTCCACGAATTGTTTGAAATTTCCAAACATAAAAAAACAATACAACCGCCGAATTATGTTGCTATACTCGAAACTATTAAAGAGATAATAACTCCACGCTAATCATTCAAGGAATCTTTGGTTCAACCAAGGGCACGATGGCTATACCACAACAATGATCCTCTCTCTTTCCTTTTATCTTTTTTGGCATTCTATTATTTGATAGTCATATCTACTTTCCTCGTTAATCTTTCTTCCGATGTTGTTTTCACACTCGTTCAATGAGTTACATGGCGAATATGATGAGTTGGTGTAACTGGGGCCGGTGATGTTAGATATCGACCAAAGTAACAACTGGTTTCTCTTATTTATTGTCAAAAGAACATGATTATTATTTGAGAAAATAATGGACCACGGCACTCAAACAAATTTAATCAACGTATCATGCAAGCTAAAAGTGCGGCTTGTATCCTTTCGCGCCAAAACGTCCCTTTCGTTAGAAGGACGAAGAAAAAGACGCCCCAAATCCAATCATATCACCGCCGGCTGAACCCAGAAGCCTACTCAGTCCATCACTGAGGTTTGAAAGAGCCACCTATATTGACTAGGGTTTTTCATTCTCATTGCACACTAATGCAAGGAACTGGAAGGCCTTCGCTATATAAAACGTCCACAGGGTGGCCTCTTCAAATTGAATCACAAAAAAGGAGGTGGGTTGCTCTAAATAATAGAACACCATGAGGAATAACAAGTTTTCAGCGATTGCCTCCTCTCTCATGTTGTCTCTTGCAATGACGTTTCTGTGTGGAGTAGCTGAGATTGCTCCTGCAGTACTCAATTGTCCAAGAACCAACAGCAACAATATTTTGAATAGAAAAGAGGGAAAGTGGAGTGGCAGCGTTAGCTTTCCCCTGATCCATATTAATTCAGAGTGTTCACCGTTCCGTCCTCCTAACAGGACCTGGGAAAGCTTGATGTCTGACAAAATTAGAGCCGACGC
>LPNX010980565.1:4178-47835 GCA_001517045.1 Pseudotsuga menziesii | reverse complement strand
ACCTCCACAAATGATGAAAATGTAATCGTTTTCTAAATGTTGCATATTGCACTTGCGATATATCGCATATGCGTTTTGGAAATTTACATATCGCATATGCGATATATCGCATATGCGTTTTGTAATGTTACATATCGCATATGCGATATCTAACATTACAAAACGTGAATGCGATATAGATTTCCACGAACCTTAGCCTTGTGTTTGGGCTCGGGTTATTCCGAACGTACCATCAATAACGCATATGCGTTCTTGATTTACACTTCGGAAGTGCATTTCTGATTTCCTAAGTGGCACCAAAAAGTGGAACCAACTTCGTGCGAGCGCCCTTAAATATTCCATAAAAGGTTCCTCATAATATTGATCTAAGCAATAATAATATGTATCAATATGAATTCATATAAACTTTATAATATGTCGAATTAATAATTAATTTATAAATTATTAACACTCAAAATTGATTTTTTCCCATGGGCCATAGAATAGATGGCGAATGGGTGTAATGTAAAGGCACCCCTTGACTAAGCTCATTGGTTCGAAACTTCATGGGTACTAGCTTACAAAGAAAATCAATGATTTTTTTTTTAGGGGTAGAAGGTATGAGCAGATAAACTATAGCTTTTATAAACAACCACTTATCTCTTTCCTTAGGGAATAGAAGAAGAAACTAACAATGAAGTAAAAACCTCATGCTCTTCTAAATTCATGCTCTTCTAAATAATCAAACTTATAAGTACTATATAACTTCTTAGTTTGTCCTAACCCTTGGTGATTCCCACAGAGTACTCTCTGCACTTCGAAATAGGGCTCAATTGTCCCCCTCTCAAATCTATTAGAATCTCCAAAGAATTGAATCACTCCTCCAAAGTTTTAGTGAGGTTAGATTCTTCCACATAAAAGGAAATTAACTTTATTATTGAAAAAGATGTCAAGGATAAGTAAAGAGTGATGCCGAGTATGGGAACACTCATCTTGAAGCATAGAGAAGGAACTAAAACCTCTAAAGTCCATTTCCATTAACATGTTGGAACATACACTTATTCCATTAATGGTGAACAAGGGCGAGAGTTATGTTTTTGAGTGTGATAGATTCCACCACCCACACCACCACTTCAACTAAAATCCATTCCACCCGTACCTTCACATTAATGATAGACAACACCTTGTTGTCTTCACCCTAGAGTCCCTCCCATCCCATCCCATCCCTTCCCACCTTCCCTGCCTTTCCATGACTTTTTCTTGTCCCTTCTCCTGCACCTTCCTTTCCATCTACTCACCTTCTCCTTTGTCATTTTATCCCTCTCCCCTTTGTTGCCACAAAAGGAGGCCACTACTTATCACTAGTACAAGTACAAGAGACAAAATTAGTAGTTTGTCTTAAATTTTATTTAGAATGTTTTTTTATTTTATTTTTAATGTTTAAAAATATTTTTTTAAGACAAAAGAAACATTCCATCTAAAATATTTTGAATGTTTTTTTGTTTTTGTTTTTTTAATTGGAAACAAATTTGATAAGAGAGGGAAACGAAATTGGAGTTTTGCATGAAGATTTTTAGAAGCCATTAGCCTGTGCAAATCCATGAATTGAAATGATAAGTGTAATAATGGATAAGAAGGGAGAGCAGTGAAATTTTCATTCAATTCATGTTTCTGATGCAGGAAGCAGTGAAGGATTGGCTTAGACACAGTGCGATACTTTTGAAGGACGAGGGTATCACAGTGCTATGGGTATTGTTTCAGTCTCTTGGGCATTAATTTCCTCACACACTATAAATATATATATTTAGAAATATTGTTTTGATGGTTTTGATTTATGTTTTTCTAAGTTTGTAATAAATTCAGCAAAAAGGTTGTTGAATTGGTAGAACATTGTAAGTTTTATATTTGTTTAGTAGATAGTTTTAGGGTTTGTTTCAAGATTTGACAGAAGGGTAGAAGGACTTATGAATTTCTGTGTTGCCATTCCATTGCGGTGAAACTTAGTAAGAGCGTGTGCAATTCGGCGAAGGGAAAGATTAGATTGGATGTCGAAATAGTTAAGAACGGATGCGTTAAAAACTTGTTCAAACATCTCTTCACTGTTGATAATCCTGAAGATATATGTGTGTTATTTGTGTACCACCGCTGATCTTGTGGTTGGTGTACTATCTGTCCATAATGCTTATGATTTGTGTTTAAAGGCTTCATAATTTAATAATTGTTGTCTTTCTTGATTTGGATAATGGGGCAGAGGAACCAGATCCATTCAGTTACGTTCTTATCTTTTCTTGGTGCGTTCCCCTCTGGAAATTTGAATAACACAATCTTTTTAAGTAGCTCAATATAGACGCTATCTGATTTCAAGAAGATTATGTTTTCAACACTTGGAAGGAGGGAAGGTATGTACAATGAAGATCCAACCACCATAATGGGGGTGCATTGTGTCAATAATGGGGTGCATTGTGTTTTAATAGTGGAGAACAATGAATTGTGTGTGGAATAGTGGGGGGTTTTGCAACTAGAAAGCAAACAAAATAATGTGATGAGATGAACTTACTTTAAATCTCAATTATCTTGTCATCGCATAGGTTAGCTGTTGATGGTCCTTCAATTGTGGCGGGTGTATTCCTAGTAACCAGTCAATAACAAGATATTTCCCATATTAACTCCATTATAGTATAGATTATCGAGAGTATTGGGCATAAACACATCCATGGGCACACTCGTTTTGATGTTGTTGAGGCTTCCCCGAGGACATTGTGTCTTGCATACCTTAGCATAATTGTGATCAAGAGATGGGTCTGTCTGAAAACCCGTAAAACTTAACTCTAAATCAAATAAATTGCTGAAACCCTAGAATTGATAGACAATGGCACGAGAGACGTGATCCACCTTTAGTTGTCCGGTTTGGATTTGAGTGATTGCCTTGATTTTGGTAATTTATTTCCATAAATCGAGACAACAAATTTGGTTTTTTCTTACATTATTGGTTTGCAGAAAAATCTAGTGTCTTCTGCTACGAATGAACTTGTAGAAAAAATAATCCATGATTCTTAGGATTTTTTTTACCGTTACCTCTGATCCTATGGTGAAGCATCTTATGAATTCCAAGCACTCTAGGCTACTGAATTCTTGGGCATGAACTCAATATCACAAAGTAGGTATATGTCACTCCCAAAGAGAATAATTTCACTATAACCTCCATTACTAGAGAATGGAAAGCATGAGCCCAATTTTATCTGATACTTATCAAGAGCACTTTAAAAATGTGTGTAAAACAATTGGATTATAGTTGAAAATTACATGGGTTTCACTACCATTTGCCCTGTGGAAAACGTTCAGAAGAATTTAAATTGAGAAAACATATCAAACACATGTATCTTACGGTGCTTTTTAAAAGCACATGTACTGGTTACTAGACTAGTTTACAGAGGAAAAAACAACACTCCAATAGGTTGGTTCATATTCAATAAGAGCACGACCAAGCTTCTACATGAACAAGTTTATTTATTTATTTATATTTATTTAAGTGACTCATGAAATGATGAGGGTGGATCAAAATAAACATTGGAGTATCCCATGGCCATTTTATATTCTAAAGCTACCGAAGAGTCTTTGGTGGGTTAATCCAATCTTCTAAATCTCTTAGAAATTTTTTGATGCGTTCTCAATCTCTTCAAATTCCGAGTGTCGAAATTTTTAAGTCTAATTCTATAGTTGCTTGGTTTGTCCATGAATTTGTAGGATTTCCATATTTAACTTACAAAGTTCAGAATAGGATTTTTATATTAGATTTAACTGTTTATATCATGGCAAAATAGTATCGATAAACTTGGGTTTATGGATTTATGCGGTGAATTTATCTCTGAATTTTAAAACTCAATCTTACATCTATTTTACTGTATGTGTATTATGTGCAAATCTTTTAAAATTTAGCTTACACCAAGTTTACTATGAGATGTAATCAATCCTTTCAAATTAAATCACATACAATCAATTAATATATATTCACCTTTATGTTTGCATAGTTGTAACAAGTAAGCTACCTGGTTAACTCATTGGAGTATATGTGAATTGTAGGCCAACTTTGCCAGATCGCTCAAGCATGGTCCTTATTCGGTAGTTTCTTTGCATCGCTTCCTGTGCTTTGAGATACAGGTACATGAACCTATACTTTTATCAATGGTGTTTTATAAGGGGATTTCAAATATTCTTTGAAGGGAGTGATGTGGGGTTATGAAAAAATGTTATAAGAAAAGTTTATTGTTGCATTTGAATTTTAAGTTTTTGGTTTGATTCAAAGGAACAATATCTGTTTCATTAAAATTTTAAAGTTTTTGGATGGATTAGGAATTTAAGATTGGACCAAAATCTTACGGAAAGAGTTGAATAGCTTTGTGGACGACTCAGATTTTTTTCATTGGATTTTAATTTAAAGTAAGATATCTTATATCAAGTTAACTTTATAAAATAAAATTAAATAACAAAGTTGCTTTCTCAGGCTTCGATAGTGGGGGGTGGCATGATCAGATGCAGCTTTGTGAGCTGCTGCAAATTCCGGGAAGTATGAGTATTTGGTTGGTATTTTTGGCTTGAGGAGAGAATCTATTGGATATTTATAAGGGACATTATTGAAGCTTCGAAAAACTGTTGTTGTGCCTGGATTCGAAGATCCTTTAAGCAAGCGCATAAAACAAGGGTAGCCATTCTTATCTGGATAAGAATGGAAGGTAATACGGTGGCTTAAAACAACGATCCCTCTAAAAAAATCAGAACACCTAAATCGTGAAAATCCATTAAGTAAGGAGCATGCTTCCCCCACAAATTGACACGCTAGATGCTCCTTACCCCACAAATTGACACACTGGGAATCTAGGAAATATAATTGCAAGAGAGGATGGTATTTATTTTTGTTAATTGCAATATACATAGAAGTTTGTGAAGCTCTAATAGAAGTTTGTCAAAGCTTAAATGTTTTATGGCACATTCATGCAATTTTCATGAAAATATAGAGATATTCAGAATTATATCTGCATTAATGTGTAATGTGTATTCTCTCTCTTATGCAGCTAAGTATAATGCTCTTCTGTATATTTCTATTGTTATCTCATCAAGATTCCTCAATTCATACTTGTCAATCAAATTAAACCCTGCTAAGTTAAGCATACAGACTTATTTAGCTATGTGGTGAAAAAAATAGACTTATATTTTAGAGAGGAGATCTATGAATATATTGTACACGAACTATTAGTTGGCCTGTTGTATTATGAGTTGTACTATAAATCAATATGACATTTATTTAAGGTTTTATAAGTTGATATTATATATCTTTTAAGTTTTACACAACAACATGCATCTTTTCCTTAATTGCTTAAAGGGCATTAGCTCAATGGTAGAGCGTCTACATTACAAAGCAGAATATTGATTGTTCAATTCCATTGTGTCCTTCCGAAAATCTATATAATATTAGGATGTTGTAGTTTATTTACATAGAGGGGGATATTAAGACAGTATTTGAGACAATACTTTTGTAAATTGTCTCTACTTAAGACAAAAAGAAAATTGTGTATTGCCTTAAAAATCGTCTTTAATAGAGTGTCTTAAACTAATGTTAACTAATGTCTTAAATTTAAATTTAAGACAATTGTTTAAGACAATAGTTTAAGACACCCACTTAAAGACTATTTTTAAGGTAATACACAATTTTCTTTTTGTTTTAAGTTGAGACAATTTACAAAAGTATTGTCTCAAATATTGTCTCAATACCCTTTCCATGTACTAGTGTATTCTTGTCCCTTTTAGGCACCTTCATTTCCATCTTCTCACCCTTTCCTCTCTCATTTTATCCCTCTCCCCTTTGTTATTGGATTATGCATACAATAAAAGTCAATACTATCAAGTGAAATTTGTGGAGCACCCGTTATGAGTTCAAGGATACCCAAGAATATTGCTTAAATATATATATATATATATATATATATATATATATATATATATGAGAATAGGGTGCTTACCAGCTTCCAGAATAGAGGAAAAATCACATGTAACTGAGCAAGGGTTTTAAAAGAAAAACGAGGCTTTAGTTAAAGGCCTAATATTGAAAAACATTGAATTGGTTTCAAATTGCTAACTTAATGGGATACATTGTGATGCAGATAGCACTATCGGGTATCCTTCTCATGCACAACATGGTAGAACCAAGGTGGAATATGTGGCTATTGTAGTGCAAAGGTTTTAGTTTGTATGAATTGTAGCTTTGTATTTTTAGTTGTTATATATTTTAAAGCATATATATACAACATACGTTCAGTTACGATAACAATTTTATTTTCCACAAAGCATGTCATCTATCTAGTGGAGTCTCAATTCTTTTGAATTAGACTCAAGTAATTTTGTAACAGTTATTTAAGTAAACCATGGACTTTGTTACATCTAATTGTACAAACTCATAATCAACATAGAAATGACTATAGAAATGACTAAAGACTTGTAAAAAATAAAAATAATTTTTTTTTGTTAATTATGTAGATAGACATTTAGATATTATTTTATTTTAATCTTTGGACTTAGTTAATTGGATTAACTAGATTAACCTAAGTGTAACAAGTGTAAAGCAGAGATTCATTTCATAATCATAATATCCGATCATAGTTAAATGTATCTTGATTAATCTTTAAATAAGCTTTAGTAATGAATGAATAAAAAATTCATATCAATTTTTTCTTTTCTTTATTAAATAGTATTTGTTTTGTGATTAAATTAACTCAACAATTATGAATAAAAAATAAAAAATTATATATTTAATATTTTGTTTAACAGTTAGTTATCTTCACATAACTAAATAATTGTACTTATTTACTTTCACAAACTACTTATAGTTATAATTATACTAATCTGTTTAATAGAAAAAGTAATTCAAAGATATTCTTGATGTTCCTTCAACATCTTGAAATTAACAAATTATAAAATTTCAATAAAACTAATTCCATCCCCGAATGTGTGCAAGCTTTTGAATTTCCACAAAAATAGTCCAGTGCGTCTTCGTCATGTAGCTGGACAAAATTATTTTCATTGTTCGGGCAATCAGCTTATTGTTGATAAGCTTTTCTCAGTAGTTCTTTTATGGTTATATATCTGTTATTTCGTTTCAGAGGCAGCATTGTTCAACGTCGACAGATCAAAAGTTTCAGCACTTCTTCAATTCCGAACGACGGATCTGTTAAAACTGGATCTGGATTCTTCCATGCTGTAGTAGCTGTCTGGTTAAACTGGACACGAACCTCCGCCAGAAGACCTGTAGTTTTTACACTGAGATGGCCCCGACGGAGGAACGGGACCCCTTGGAAGCCGGGATTCAAGCCACCCATTTTTAATCTGAATGTTATTTTTATTTGTATCTCCGCGTATTATCTCTCTTGGATTAACCCTCGCAGCGTTAATCTCGTTGACAGGACATGAACCAGCTCCACCGGAAGACCTGTAGTTTTTACACTGTGATGGACCCGATGGCAGTACGGGACCCCTTGGAAGCGATTCAGACAGCCCATTCTTCAACTCCACTTGATCTCCCTGTAATATCAATTTTAATTTCATCGGCCTGCAAGCCGAACCTTCATTTATAACCATCGTGACCGCCGTAAGCATGGCAATCAGTATTAACAGTCGTGCTGCAACATACACAATTCTTCTCTTCACAGTCCCAAAATAAATAATCGATTAATGCACCAATATCAATATCAAAATGATGATATGTGTATCTTCTTACATGCAAATATATAAAGGAAATAGTTACGCAAAGAGGAGGGCGATGAGAACAGACGAAACGTGGGAGACCCTGGGGATCCGTTTGACATATTCAGGGAGTGGACTGGTCATAAAAGGTGGCGTATTATAAAGATGAACCAAGCTGGCAGATTTCTTTCACAATCTCGTTGGAGTCGTGCCAAAAAGAATTTTGAGTTGCTTTCAAACTCTCAAAATTTTAAACATTTAGGTCGACGGAAAAATCTCCGAAACCCATAAGCAAGCGTACGTATAACAGAACCATATTCCCAATAAAACCATGAAGATACCTCTGAAATAGCACCGCACCGAGATCCATCGCCGGAAGCAAAGGGGTAAGTTTTGAATAATGTTCCAATAACTATATCTCTTCTGCACGACGGAGTAAAGCTCCACCTCGGATCAAACTTTGACTTTCAATTTTGAAAAAATTAATCAAATTTTGTTACTTTACTTTGTAGAGCAAAATTTTTTATTCTCTGTAACTTTCGGTCAGACTCCAAATTTCTAGATGTTCAAACTTATTTATTTTAACTCTAATTTGGAGAACAACCTATTTTTAGGTGACTAATATTTTTAATATTTTTTAATATGGTAGGGTTCAAACATACTTTAAAACGAAGCCAAACATTTGGTTGAAGTTTAGATTTTTTAGTATTTTTTTAAGATGCAATTTTTTTTTTTATCTTAAAATTTAATATATTAAAAAAAATTAATATTTTATAACATAATTTTTAAATTACTTTTTACTTTTTATAATGTAAGTACCTTGCTACTCTTTACTCTTGATACAAGAACAAGAACAATTTATATTTATAAAATTGAAATAAATTTTATCCCTTAATATTTGATAACATAATTTTTAAATTACTTTTTACTTTTTATAATGTAAGCACCTTGCTACTCTTGATACAAGAACAAGAGCAGTTTATATTTATAAAATTGAAATAAAAGATATAAAATTTGTATTTTCAGAAACATTTTGTTATAATTAATAAAAATAATCTATTTTTAAAGTAACAACTAAGTTGAATAGCCATTTTGTATATGATAACTATATATTTATACATACCTTTAGATTTGAATCCATGATATTGCAACACACCAAATAAATGTAAATTATTATTCTTTGAATATTTAACTTTTTAAAATATTTTGATAAGAAAGTTAAAATAGATGTAAATAATTATTTTTATTTAATAATTAAAAATACTCAAAGGAATCAGAAGTGAAGTAGTTGTTGAAAGAGTGTTTGCTAACCAACAAGGAAAAAATACAAGCGGTGAAAGCTACTAAGTGAGAAATCAAGTGATGTAGGACACATCTTCTCCAAAATCAGGTCAAGACACCTTGTGGAGTGCTTAAGAGTAGTGGGCTCATAAATGACCAAGTCCTAGGAAAAAATACTATATGGGCACTTGCACGAAGTTGGTTCCACTTTTTGGTGCCACTTAGGAAATCAGAAATGCACTTCTGAAGTGCAAATCAAGAACGCATATGCGTTATTGATGGTACGTTAAGAATAACCCGAGCCCAAACACAAGGCTAAGGTTCGTGAAAACGTATCGCGTATGCGATATATCACATATGCATTTTGTAATGTTAAATATCGCATATGCGATATGCAACATTTACAAAATGCATATGCGATATATCGCATATGCGTTGTATGAGGAACCAAAAAAACAATTTATTAATAAAGGATACAACTTTGGTGGTTTTCTTCCTCTTTGGATTTCCATGTAAAATCATTATGTATTGTGCATTTCTATTGAATGGTTGTTGAATGTTTTATTAATGTGTGATTATTACTTGAAGTGATGAAATTAAAATTAGTAGAAGTGTCTAATACCTATTCACCCCCCCCATCTCAACATCTATAAAAATTCAAACAATTGGTGTCAAAGCATGTTTTATTCACATAGTTTGACAACTAGAAGACATATCCCATAGATTACTCATGGATCTTCAATTAGTATATCCTAAAAAAGTTCCCTTTTTAAATGGAATAGATTATGTACCATGGAGCATAAGAATAGAGGCATATATGCAAGTTGTTGAGCTTGACATTTGGAGTGTAGTTTATAATGGATACACAAATCCAAAGAATCAACCAAAAGGTTCAATGGAATTAAATTACATAGCCTATCATATTGTGAGAAGAACAAAATGGGACAATGTAATTAAACTACATAGCTCTGGGAGAATATGTACTATCTTTATTCAAAAGAAACTCTCTCAATAAAATGAGGTACAACTAAAAACAAATGATGAAGCCATTGAGAGAAACAACAAAGTCTCCAAAGATAAAGAAGACTTTGAAACTGAAGAATAAGTATATCTAGTGGAAGAACTTATTATTTCTCTATGTGAACTAAGGAAAGATGAAAGAGAAAACTAATCATTAATGGAGCAATTGCAAAAGTATCAAGATGAATATTATATTTCAAAAGAAGGGACTAAAAGATTAGTTTTGGATGTTATGCAACCAAGTCCCATAAATAACACACAAATAGTAGAAACATGATAAAAGAGAGTAATCCATGCCTGAATAATGAATAACATAGATAAATAACAAGCCTCTTTGAGGGATGTGTTGATGTATATGTAACTTCGGAATGTATTCTTATATGTATTTTATATATTGTAACCCGATGTTTATTCTGGGATGTTTCTATTATGTATTTGAGTCATGTTGTCATGCCCCGATGTTCCGATCGAGAAGATTAATAATGTAAACAAGTCATATCAAGTCATTAGGTAAGTCCCCATAGTTTTGGGGCTTGAGTTGCTATACACTAATTAAGGTGTAGGCTCGAGTAGTAATTATTAGGTTGAGTGCACTTCAAGTCAACGGATGAATATAAATAGAGAGTGAGAGTCTCTCTATTTATCACTTGTGAATTACATCACTTGCTCTCTAAAGTGTGGCACATCTTTGGAGAAGGAAATACTTTGGCTTGATAGAAGACAGAAGGCTGCTATTGTGTTGGGAGGTCATCTTACTGTTTTGGGTTTCACATCTTGTGGTGATACTATCTTAGAAGAAGTTGAGGGGTTTTCTCCATTTATGGTTTCCCCTGTCAAAACTCTTTATGTCTCTTGTCTCTTGTGATGTGCTTATGTGATTGTTGTGCTTGTTATTCTCTCAGTGAAAAGATCTTATCATAATGCTAGCTTAAATGTTGAAAAACTAACATGGTATCAGAGCTAACCTGAGAAGAAGACATTTTGCAGCTACAGGAACTAGGGCTTCCTATTTTGTGGATCTTCCTCCACATATTTTCAGCAAAAGTATGCTAGGATGACTCTCCATTGAAGGGTGCATCTTTCTGTCGATGCGGAATTCAATTTCAATCATTTTGAGTTTCGATGTGGAAATTAGGGCTTTCTATAGAAGAGGAATTTTTGGATGAGACCAGCACAGGATTTTTCTCCTCATCAAAACCGAAATTTAGAGACCTGGATCAAGAAATTTGGTTGGGTAAATCTCGAGGAAAGTCAAACCCTAGTTTGACCCCTAGCTAGGAGAAACCCTAAATACTAAAACTGCTAAGTTTTGGTATAGTCGCTATATTCTGCGATTGGAGAAGTATCAGAAGCTGAAAATTCCAGGGACCGAAGATAAAATCTGGATGAACACTGTGTCCAAAGTTTAGCCTCTGATTCGCTATATTCTAGGAGATATGATCTCTCCAGGTTAGGGTTCCATCCTCTTCCACAAATCATCCATAAACAGGACACGTGGGGAGATCTGCAATATCTTGGGCTACAGAGGTCCAAATAGAATTTCTAAAGATGTTCCAGAAAGGAAACAGACTTTAATTTCTGTGGTACGAGGGTCAGAATCAGAAGATGAACTAGTTACACGTGGCATTCCGTACAACTTAGCTGTTATGAACAGTCCAGTAACAGGTCACCTTGGGAAAAGGATCATAAATCCCAAATGGTGAAACCAATTCTGATGAAACCTATGGTGTTGGATCAGGGACATGCGAGGTTACCTTAGTGAGAAATTTGAAACACAGAGGATCATTAATTTCAGAGATACCACAAAAATAGTAACAGGCATTTCTGCAGAAGAAATCAGAAATTTAGGGCTCCCTGTTCCGGGAGTTTTGCTTCACTGTTTTTAGAAAAGGAGTACATTGAACAGCTCCATTTGAAGAGATCTATCTGTTCATCCAATCATATCTAAAATATTCCAAAATTAGGGTTTCTACGACAAACCCTAGATCAACGAACTCCGGGACAAGGACAGACACCTCAAATCGGTAAGATCTAATCCTTTGCTATTTCTATTTGAGGTTCTCATTTCAATATGATATATCACATCAGCTTAGTTAAAAGCTTGCAGAAGTTGACAACTTCCAAACCTGGAAGTATATGATCTCTCTGAAGAAAATGGATTGGACACCTACATGAGGATGGAGGTTCCAGTTTCAGAGGGAGACGAGGCCAAGGAAGACATCATGCTCATGCTGCAAAGGATGATGAACCATCTAGAAAGAGATCCAGATATGAAAGTGAAGATTCTTCAAGTGAGGATGAATATGTTCTAATATCAGCTCTCATAGGTAACATTACTCATGGAAGTGATGATTGACTTATAGACAGTGGGGCTTCCAAACATATGATGGGATTCAAGGAATCCTTTGTAAGACTATCAGAACATGAATCACCTCACAAGGTGAAACTTGTAGATGACTACCAATACCCAATAAAAGGTAGTGAGGAATCTTCATACAAGCTAGACTCTGGAATGCAGGTTGCATTCATAGATGGTCAAATCATCATGTGACCAAAAAGGAAAGACTATCGATGATGCGGTAGTGATTGGAGAATAAGAAGGAGGCTTGTATGAATTGAAGGGCCATCCAGAACAAGCCTTGTTCCATGTAGAGCCAAATGAGCTTTGGCATAGAAGGCTTGCACATGTTCATTACAGAGCACTACCTATTGCAAGCAATGCTATTGAAGGTCTTCCTAAATTTCAAGCTATTTGAAGGGAAGAACAAAGTTAGAATATGACCTAAAGAAACCAGTTGAAGAATGTGAAGATCCAAAATGCAGAGACCATGCAGTCATAAGAGTCTCTCAAATCAAAGAAAAACTTGAAGCGGTAAAAGAAAAAGTGAAGAATGCGGAAGTGATGATGGCCACCTTGAATGGCCTCCCAGGATCGTGGAATTCATTCATTCAAGGAATGTGTTCCAGAAGAAAGTGATTACTTTCAGCAGACTATGTGAAGAAGAAGAAGCTCGAATCATAAGAAGACAAGAGAAGAGAAGATGGGAGCAATTGAAGATCAAGCTTTCACCTTTCAAAGAAGATCCCTCAAGCAATGACGAATATGAAGAACTCAACTCTTGAAGAACTTCTTATCCACCTTAGCTTTTGGATAAGAAACGATGCTATTATGAATGAAGAAGACGATGCAGTTGAAGGCTCAAGAAGGAGTCTACCCTCGAAACAAATAAAGATAAGTATTCAATTGTTATTTCATGATATTGTTTTGTTATGCATTTGTTTATATTCAGTTATTGTATTATGCATGATAGGATGCTTGCATTAATGACAGTATACTACTAATATGCATGCGATGGGTAAGTAGCTCATGGTGCTATACAAATTCTCCATTGCTGCTTATCTAGAATGAAACCTCTTTGCTGACATATTAGATTAGTGCACGATCCCAATGTTGTCTTGGTGGAGATGGAAGGCATCTAGAAAGTTTTCAGTGAGATATGGATGAATGTTGTATTGGCTAAAGTAGTTGCATGATCATATATATATTAATGCATAAGTATTTTCCAGTATGAATATTCCTTATGAAATGTTTCTAACCATATAAATGCATTTGACTTGTAGGAAATATTGCATACATAATCGCCTACAAGCAAAGAAGAATGAAGACTTGTTCCGAAGAACAAGTGATGACATTTCAAAATGAAGAATAATATGATGAGTGTAGTGACATAATTGATGCAGAACCTTCTAGCCTCCAAGAAGAAAGGAAGCTACTTGTCACTCCGGTACAGAATGTTTCCAGTGCATAGAGCATAGAAGACAGAGGGAGTATGATGCTTCGCTTCAGAGGGAGTGACTACAGAATATCTTGAGGTTCGACATGGTACAATAGGATGGGCATATTACTGATGACTCTAGGCTTTACTGAGAGTAAAGTGGATTCCAACCTTTGCTTCAAGATTGAAGGCAGAAGACCAGTGATGTTCCTGTTATGTGTCGATGCACTATTGTTATAGGCATGGAGGTGTGGCAGAGTGCAGATGGAATCTTCCTTAGACAAGGGAAGTATGCAGTAGAGATCCTGAAGAGGTTCAGGATGATGAAATGCATGACCACACCTATGGCATCGAACCTGAAGCTATTGAGTGATGCTTCTTCAGAGACAGTTGATACTATGATATATCGTCAGATGATTGGGTCCTTGATGTACCTGAGACCAAATATTTGCTTTTCTGTGAACACATTGAGACATGTTCACTTGATGGTTACAAAGCATGCAGGGGTACAATTGATTATGGGCTCAAGTATGATGCGAATCAAAAGATTAACCTCGAGGGTTATGTTGATTCAGATTGGGCAGGCAGTGCCATCGATAGGAAGATTACTTCGAGATGTTGCTTCAGTATGGGATTAGGTGTGATCTCTTGGTTTAGCAGAAAGCAATCCTGTGTGGCATTGAGTACAGCTAAAGCAGAGTATGTCGCAGCTTGTTCAGCTAGTTGTGAGGCAGTATGGCTGCGAAAGCTACTGTCTGATATATTTGATCTCCAGTTGGATGCTACTTGTATACATTGTGACAACCAGAGTTGCGTGAAGTTGTCAGAGAATCCAGTGTTTCATGACAAGTCGAAGCATATCGAGATCAAGTATCACTATATCAGGGATATGGTGCAGAGAGGAGCAGTGATGCTCCTGTATGTTCCGATGGAGGAACAGATAGCTGATGTATTGACGAAGCCATTGGCTAGGATGAAGTTTGAGTACTTCAGAGAGAGACTTGGTGTTCTCCAGATCGAGGCTTCCTCCCAGAGACAGTGATGGGTCCCAAATCCATTCTGACGAGCAGGTCAGATGTAAGGGCTGAGCCATTCTGTCATGGTGAGAGGATTCGGTTCCTTCCATGTCAGATATGAGTGCTGAGATTGAGAGCCATTCTGACGAGTAGGTCAGATGTAAGGGCTGTGCCATTCTGTGCATGGATAAAGGATTTAGTTCCTTCCATGGCAGATGTAAGTGCAGAAATCTCTCCTCGTTGGAGTTGAGAGTCTTCCATCATTAGATGGGATTGTGCCATTCTGACGAGCAGGTCAGATGTAAGGGCAGAGCCATTATGTGCATGGCTAAAGGATTTAGTTCCTTCCATGGCAGATGTAAGTGCAGAAATCTCTCCTCGTTGGAGTTGAGAGTCTTCCATCATTAGATGGGATTGTTCCATTCTAATGAGCAGGTCAGATGTAAGGGCAGAGCCATTCTGTGCATGGCTAAAGGATTTAGTTCCTTCCATGGCAGATGTAAGTGCAGAAATCTCTCCTCGTTGGAGTTGAGAGTCTTCCATCATTAGATGGGATTGTGCCATTCTGACGAGCAGGTCAGATATAAGGGCAGAGCCATTCTGTTCATGGCTAAAGGATTTAGTTCCTTCCATGTCAGATATAAGTGCTGGCCATTCTGTTGAGTAGGACAGATGTAAGGGCAACTGCCATTCTAGGAATGGAGGCACTTGGTCAGTTACCAGGAACACTCAGTCAGGTTGTGCAGATGAGCATGTAATCCGGTGCCCTAGGAGATTTGCAGATGGTCTTTCGAGGTTTTGCCTATGGCATGTAATTCGGTGCCCTGGGACATCTGGAAAATGCTCTTTCGAGGTTTTTCTCTGGGAGGACATGTAATTTGGAGCCCTGGGAGATCTGCAGATAGTCTTTCGAGGTTTTTCCTATGGCATGTAATTCGGTTCCCTGGGATATCTGGTAGATTCTCTTTCGAGGTTTTGTCCTATGGCATGTAATTCGGTTCCCTGGGAGATCCGTTAGGTTGGACTGTGTGCCCGTAATCAGTCCTGGGATGCTCTTGCGAGGTTTTTCCATGACCACATGTAATTCGGAGCCCTGGGAGATCCTATAGGTAGAGCTGTGTGCTCGTAACAGCCTCGGATGCTCTTACGAGGTTTTGAGGTGAGGTCACATGTAATTCGGAGCCCTGGGATATCCTATAGGTAGAGCTGTGTGCTCGTAACATCCTGGGATGCTCTTTCGAGGTTTTGTGATGCACATAATAAGTCCTGAGGATTCCACAGTATGGCCGATGATGATGAAGACCTGCAGGTGGTGGGCCTACATCCAGCATGAAAAAGGGCTGGCTCTGTAGAACTTCCTATGACGAGATAGTACACACATGATGATGACCAGTGATGATCCAGATCGAGCTATGATCCAGATCCAGTTATGATGACTCTGAGAGATCCAGATCGAGTGATGATCCAGATCCGGCAGTGATGATCCAGATCGAGTGATGATCCAGATCCAGTCCAGTGATGATGATCCAGATCGAGTGATGATCTAGATCCTATGATGATGATCCAGATCGAGTGATGATCTAGATCCTGTGATGATGTCCTATGATGATCCAGATCGAGAGATGATCCAGATCCAGATGACTTGAAGATGAAGATGACTTGAAGACGAACATGATCCAGTGATACAGAGAAGAAGACCAGTGTTGAAAATTGTGTCGAAAGAATACCTTCCTAGTTAAGAGGGAGTGTTGATGTATATGTAACTTCGGAATGTATTCTTATATGTATTTTATATATTGTAACCCGATGTTTATTCCGGGATGTTTCTATTATGTATTTGAGTCATGTTGTCATGCCCCGATGTTTCGATCGGGAAGATTAATAATGTAAACAAGTCATATCAAGTCATTAGGTAAGTCCCCATAGTTTTGGGGCTTGAGTTGCTATACACTAATTAAGGTGTAGGCTCGAGGAGTAATTATTAGGTTGAGTGCACTTCAAGTCAACGGATGAATATAAATAGAGAGTGAGAGTCTCTCTATTTATCACTTGTGAATTACATCACTTGCTCTCTAAAGTGTGGCGCATCTTTGGAGAAGGAAATACTTTGGCTTGACAGAAGACAGAAGGTTTCTGTTGTGTTGGGAGGTCATCTTACTGTTTTGGTTTCACATCTTGTGGTGATACTATCTTAGAGGAAGTTGAGGGGTTTTCTGCATTTATGGTTTCCCCTGTCAAAACTCTTTGTGTCTCTTGTCTCTTGTGATGTGCTTATGTGATTGCTGTGCTTGTTATTCTCTCAGTGAAAAGATCTTATCATAATGCTAGCTTAAATGTTGAAAAACTAACAGGATGAACCTCCTTACACAATGTAATTATGTACCCAAGACAAGACAATATGCAATGCTTACTAATATGAGAATATCCCCTTACTATATATAGGAGACATATGTGTACAATAAGAACTAATAGACCCAAACCTACATCAATAATATGTAATACACTGCCATATAGGAGGTAAACTATGCCACACTATAGGGGGAACTGTGCCCAATAGGGGGAAATGCTCCCAACATTAAGGTCTTAACATTGGATTGAAAGAAAAAATTGAAAAGACACAACAAACCCTGACAAATAAACTAGAGGAGAAGGAAAAAAATTGCAAGCAAGAAGATGAAATTATCTCCCTAATAAAGGAACTGAAACAAATACATAAGAACAATGAATAATTTGAAAATACCATTGTTGGTGTAAGAAAATTCAAATAGTAGATGCCAAGAAAATTGATGAAGACCTAACAAGTCAACTTCAAGAGAATAAATAACTTTTTCAAAGGAAAGAGTTTGAGATCCTTTCTATAGAAGAAGATTTGGATAAGATAGTTTCCCAGTTGGAGACAAATTCAAAATTTGAGAAGAGCACCATGATTTGAGATAAAATATTTGGTTGTTAAAAATCTCCACATGAAAAGCGTAGTCTTTGTTTTGACAACAATCATAACACCGTTGAAGAAATATTCAAGTCAATTGAGGAGAAGACTAAAATCAACACAAATTCCTTTAAAATCCCTAATTGAAATGAATACACCAACATTGAATGGAAGCATATTCATCCAAGGTATGATAGAAGCAAGCACAAGAGGGATGCACTTCCCATGAGACAACATACACTTAGTTAAAAAAAAATCCTTAGTTCCTTACTTTTCAATATCGCATATGCGATATATATCGCAAGTGCGATATATCACATATGCGATATTGAAAAGCAAAAAAATAAATAAAACTGAGGCTGCAGGCCCCTCAAATCTCATTTTCATAGGATCGGGATAGAAAAAAACCGCAAGAGCGAAATAGCGCAAGTGCGATTTGCATCTTAGCTTTTCGAGGTCGAGGTCGAGTTCGAGGTGGATTACTCCAATGGCAGGTAAATGCTAGATTATCCTTTCCACTTAGTCTTCCATTCTTTAATTTTTTCCATAATTTCATTATTTTTATAATTATTTTGAACAAATTTTAAAAACTAATTGAATGTGAACAATCAAATAATGATTATAAGTAACATAACTTGTAGTTTTTTGTTTAAATCTTAACAGACAACACAAATGAACAGCACAATGTGGAAAACCCACCCTCTAATAACCCACAACAACCTAACCCACAACCAAACCCAAACCCAGAGGGGGAACAAGATATAAACGCACAGTTTATTGCGCGCTTGGCGTCATTGAGGTGCCTTAGCTCATCTATTAGAGGCGGGGGTCGTTTGAGAGATTCTTTAGCTGATGCCTTGGACACAATAACAAACAAAATTTCCAATGCCCAAGGAGCTCTGTACAACATTACCTTGTACAGAGAATCTAGGAGGCAATACTACTCCGATGGATTGACTCATAAAGACATCAAAGCCCTTAAAATTACAAAAGACCAGTTATTTTCATTATTCCGGGACCCTAGCACCGGATTGGTTCCACCCACCAGTCGAGCATACATTTCCATAGACTGGTGCATTGAACCAAATATAAAGGCCAATTGGATGGATCGTTGGTATATGGTCTTCGATGAAGACCCCCATGGGAATAGGGACATCCCATTTTATTTCCTTAGGAAGTTGTATAAAGAATTCATCCTAGGGAAATATGTTAACTACTTCAATCTCTTAGGAAACCAGGGTGTTGGTCATGGGATGCCCCAATATAGGGAAGGTGCCAGGACAGATCCTAACCGTGTGCCACACCCACCATGCACACCAAAACCCCCTCGTGTATATCCTCCTGTAGGTCCTGTCATTGAGTATACATAGGAGGCATTATTTGACATGGCAAATACATTGCTTGAGCATGGGACTGATGTCCAAGGCAATGTAGACCAAGGGGCTAGCACTTCTACAGTGGGCCCATCTACAGATCACAGAGGAGATACAGAGTCTTCAGAGCATCATGTTACTCCACACCCTTGCACATCATGTGGAGGCATATGCTATGGCCTTGCTTTTGACTTTCGAGACGATGGATTACTTCGCTTTGTAAGTAAAACTCATTATTTTAATATTATATTTTGTTTCATGTCAAAATGTTCAATTGTTTTGCAATTTATTTCGATTTAATTATCTAACAAATTATGTGAACAAATATACAACTGGTGTTGCATGGTACACCACAGTCACATAGTCCGTCGATCAACGTTGAGAACATTGATGCAGTTGTCAATATTGCTTATGGGTTTGGTTCTTCACCAATAGGGGTAAGAACTATACTTGTTAATTTGTCAACTTTTTTTACATATTTATAGTATAAATTGTAACATTCAATATGTATGATAATTTTGATACAACATGTTTTATGTAGGTTTCCCAGGATGAGTATATTTTATCGCAGCCTATTCCCTCTCATGCAGAGGTAGATTTGCAGACACAGGTATTATTTGAAATATGATTTTAATTATGTTTCACTTTATTTTGAAAAATAATTTTGAAACTTGTATCGCTTTGACATATGTTACTTTATGCAGCAACCTATTGTGACAGTGGTGCTTGAAGAATACCAAAGTGAGGTTGTTGTCAACCCACCTCTTCCCCCCAAACAGGTATGTATGTTTCAATTTCTTTGGTAGTTCATCATTTTCCTTCCAAGTAGTATATATGTCTATGATTCACTATTTTATATGAAATTGACATATATATGCTACTTTATATGCAGGCCCCTAGTGAGGCACCGTTCCAAGAAGAGCACCAAACTGGCGGGCCACCTTTGATGAGCCAGCAGGTATGTTTATGTAGATTGATTTCTTTGTATGTTTGTGTACATATCTTGATTGTAACATTCAATATGTATCCTGATTTTGATACAACATGTTTTATGCAGGTTGCCCAGGATGAGTATATTGTATCGCAGCCTATTCCCTCTCATGCAGAGGTAGATTCACAGACACAAGTATTATTTGAAATATGCTTTTAATTATGTTTCGCTTTGTTTGGAAAAATCATTTTGTAACTTGTATCACTTTGACATATGTTACTTTATGCAGGAACCTATTGTGACAGTGGTGCTTGAAGAGCACCAAAGCGAGGTTGTTGTCAACCCACCTCTTCCCCCGAAACAGGTATGTATGTTTTTGTTTCTTTGGTAGTTCATCATTTTCCTTCCAGGTAGTATATATGTCTCTAATTCACTATTTTATATGAAATTGACATATATGCTACTTTATATGCAGGCCCCTAGTGAGGCATCGTTGTATGAAGAGCACCAAACCAGTGGCCCACCTTTGACGAGCCAACAGGTATGTTTATGTAGATCGTTTTCTTTGTACATTTGTGTACATATCTTTCTTTGATTTGGTGCTTGAAGAGACCCAAATTGGTGACCCTCTCCCCCCCCAAGGTACATGTATATTTGTTGACATTGGCATATATATATATATATATATATATATATATATATATATATATGCAGCCTGATAGTGAGAAAGTGGTGCAATAAGAGCACCCAATCAGGGTCGTTGTTAGTGAGGCACTAGGACCCATGATTACTTACTCACGTACAGTAAGTAGAAATGTTATTTTGGTTTTGGAATTTGAACAAATGTACATAGAGTTTTTAAAGGTTGTTAAATTAACTTACAAATGTTGATTTTTCTGCAGTCTCCACTGATGAGACCTATCCCTCTTGTTCAGCGATGGGGATCACCAGTGAGTAGTCACAAAAGAAAGCTACACTTCTCTGAAGACTCTGGCAGTGGTAGCAAAATGGGGGATAACTAGAAAAAATGTATAGGAGGAATACATAGATGTATCTTTTTGTTCATATGTACACACATATGTACTTTTTGATCCAATATTTTGTATTATGGCCATGTGGCATGGCAATTTTTGTACAAAATTATTTCCATAGATATATAATATAAAGAAAGGTTCAAATTTATACATATATATGGTTGACTTGATCTTGGAACATTCATGGTTGACTTGGTCTTGGAACATGATATGTGTGGTTCATGCATGTGTGCTAACTTAAATGAATTTCCAATACTTAAAGGAAGAATTTAAACGGCTCATCAACTTTTTAACATCATACAATTCTAACATACACACAATAACATACTCTAGATTACCCTACAACACTAACATCATACCATACTATGATACATTAACATGTAACATAACATAACATACTAACAATATGTACCATTTAACACTAAGTCATGCATGCATGTGTTAATATATACCATATTATACCCTACAATACCCTATGATACTAGCTCATCATACCATACTAACATACATCATGTACCCTACAAACCCTAAATTGGTTGAAGTAAACCCTAGTTGGTGCATGCAAATTTGTGTTCATGAAAGCCTAGTTGGTGCATGCAAGTATTGGTGATCATGTGTTTCTAGTTCCCTCTCCTAACTTGCATGATTGCTCACTGAACCCTAGTTCCATCTCATACCTTGGTAACCCTAGTGGGAGCATGCAAATTGTTGTTCATGAAATCCTAGTTGGTGCATGCAAGTATTTGTGATCATGTGTTTCTAGTTCCCTCTCCTAACTTGCGTGATTGCTCACCAAACCCTAGTTGGACATCTCATACCTTGTCTTGACCCTAGTTGGAGCATGCAACTTGGTGACTCATGAAAGCCTAGTTGGTGCATGCAAGTATTGGTGATCATGTGTTTATAGTTCACTCTCCTAACTTGCATGATTGCTCACCAAACCCTAGTTGGACATCTCATACATTGTCTTGAACCTTGTTGGAGCATGCAACTTGGTGACTCATGAAAGCCTAGTTGGTGTGCATGCAAGTATTGGTGATCATATGTTTCTAGTTCCCTCTCCTAACTTGCATGATTTCTCACCAAACCCTAGTTGGACATCTCATACCTTGTCTTGAGCCTAATTGGAGCATGCAAATTGGTGACTCATGAAATCCTAGTTGGTGTATGCAAGTATTGGTGATCATGTGTTTCTAGTTCCCTCTCCTAACTTGCATGATTGCTCACTAAACCCTAGTTGGACATCTCATATCTTGTATTGAACCTACTTGGAGCATGCAACTTGGTGACTCATGAAAGCTTAGTTGGTGTGCATGCAAGTATTGGTGATCATGTGTTTCTAGTTCCCTCTCCTAACTTGCATGATTTCTCACCAAACCCTAGTTGGACATCTCATACCTTGTCTTGAGCCTAATTGGAGCATGCAAATTGGTGACTCATGAAAGCCTAGTTGGTGCATGCAAGTATTGGTGATCATGTGTTTCTAGTTCCCTCTCCTAACTTGCATGATTTCTCACCAAAACCTAGTTGGACATCTCATACCTTGTCTTGAACCTACTTGGAGCATGCAACTTGGTGACTCATGAAATCCTAGTATTGGTGATCTCATGTGTTTCTAGTTCCATCTCATACCTTGTCTTGACTCTGAAATCGGTGCATGAAAGTATGAAAGCCTCTAGTTGGATTCTGATTTGTACATGGCAATGTAATTAAATGTATATTAAACTAAAAACATCAAGAAATGTAAATTTCAACAACTCGAGAGCTTGTTATTTTCCAAACTATATTTGGTGGTGTCTAAAGACACCATTCTTGGCACCTCCAATGTGTCGTAGATGGTGTTTGTATCCTAGGCACACGAAAGGCTAGAAATTAGTAACATCATAAGAAAGAAAAGAGAACCCAATGAAAATGTGCAAACATGGTTTATAGATAAATCACCCGAGGTTCTACGATCATGTTTATAGTGTCCAGTATCCTTTGAATAATATTATGTTTGTGAATGGTATCTGTCAGTCACAGGTTTATTACATTGGTAATACAGTAGGGATAAATAATGGAAATTGTGCTTCAGAATTCACTTTTAAAAAGGTTAAATAACGCACCTGACAATGCACTCATACAAGTAGGCCATCCGTATCATTTCTGGTGTTGATGGTGTCCATCAATCTTTCGTGCTCTATATGAGGTAACAAGTATCGTACATGTGACCTATTTTTGTGAGCAAGTGTGCAGATCTTGATGTTTATACCAACTACTAGGTTGGTGAAGTGGTATAAAATATCTCTTGGTCTATAATCCTAATATACATACCCACCCTTCCTTTTCTATTGTGCTGCAAGTGTCAAGTACTCCCCTTTTATAACCATCGAGCTGATTCGGAATTCAATATTTTCATCATCTATAACATGTTCTAGAAGGGTTTGTTTCCCCTCTAAGCAACGTGCCAACCAATAGTCAGAACCCCATTAATTATTTTTTGGGGCAACCACTGCATATATCTGACCTGTGAAAGGAAATAGGTCGAGTTAACAATACATTTTGTAAATAAGGTCTTGCATTTCTAATTTCTACATAAATTAAATTCTACAAAGGTCGAGTAAACAATACATAAATGCATTTTCTTATTTAGGTACTACTCATGTACCTTCTTGTATGAGATTCGATATGTGATCATAGTCTCTAGAAATATGTGTCTGATCATCTTCCAAATGGTCTATTTCATTACCCCCGTTGAAATTGGTGCCAAGTTTCTTGATCCCATGTATCAATGGTATCAGTACGCTCACAATCACCCCATTCACCGATGCTACAGGAACTGCAAAAGCAAGCCTTCAATCTTGTCCAAATTTGTGGGGATGAGTTGTTTGAGCTTCTAATTGAATGAAATTGTCGAGTTCCATGCACTGTGTTCACTCGAGGTGTTTGTGATCGGTCCACATTTGTAACCTCCCAGAATATTATTCACACTAAGTGTTTCCTTGTTGCTTGTTCTCCCATGACAGATGCACACCATTGGACTATAGATGCAGCGTCTCGAAGGCGAGCACCTGTAAACTTCATCTCTTCCCTTCGAAGGGCAGTTTTAATGCATGCACCAGCACCATCGTTCTCTCCTTTTCCATGACCAGTTTCAAAGTAGTTCCATACATGTGGCACCTTGTATTTTATGTGCAACAAACACAACCATTCAAATACACGTGCATTCTTGAACTGTCCAGCATAACCATCTCACCAAATGAAATGACAATAAAATGGCATATACGTAGCTATCACGTGATCATAGAATAATTTAAAGCAATGTTGCACGTAATGGATGTCACGGGTCTGGTCATCACTTATGTAGAAGTGACTTTCTTTCAGTATCACACATTTCTCTTCATTGCTATCTTGCCCATGTCAATACATGATATGCACCATTATGCTCACCTGCTCTAAGTGATAGTATTGACTTTGAATTTCATTTTGTGGTTGTAGGGTGTAATTTTCCGCAAAGTCAACCACTGATAGTATTGTTCCGAGAGGGAAGGTGTCCCGACATATTCTGAATTGCTCATCTTGCCACCGTGCCATATTGACATGTTGAATGTACTGTTGGATCTTTCCACGAAACTTTGGAATAAAATCACATACTTGCACCTGGTACATGAATATTAATATGTCAATAAACCACATAAAAAATGTTTACATGAATATTAATTTGTCAATATTGAAGAACTTACCTGTGAAGTCACCAATTTAATCTTCCTGCTTTCTTTCCCATCATCTAGTTGATATGTCTCATACTGATAGTTTTTCTTCTTGACAATTGCATTCCCGAATGCTTGATCTTCACTTTCAATGATGCAATCAGACCATAAGG
Source organism: Pseudotsuga menziesii (assembly GCA_001517045.1). Lineage (NCBI taxonomy): Eukaryota > Viridiplantae > Streptophyta > Pinopsida > Pinales > Pinaceae > Pseudotsuga > Pseudotsuga menziesii. The sequence goes on along the minus strand of LPNX010980565.1, from coordinate 22,903 downwards.
ATAGCCCACCACAATTGTTGCAAGAACCTTCTACACATTGTTTTAAATAATGTGTCTGCCCATCTTTCCTCGGACACATGATACTATGGATGAAATCTCTGGATGACATTGGCGGTACGGTACTTGAGGATTCTTGCACATGGTTAGGATGCAAAAAATGATGTATATGTGCAAATGTATGGTAATATAGGTCAAAATCTATGTGGTATCTACAACAACAAGTGTTCTGGATGGTATTGATTCTAACATACCAAGGCTTTCATTTTTCAAAATATCTTTGCCCGAGCCTTAGCTCTACGTGGGAAACTTTAAACATTTCGAACAGTTGAGTTTGTGTCATGTCAAGATAATGCTTAACATGAGGTTCAGTGTGATGAGAACCCCTACAATGTTTTAACACATCCTTTGTGTTAGAAGAAGGCCTAGTGTTATCATGCCAAAACGTTTGAACTAGGCCCTTCACTGCTTCGACTAAATTCATGTCTTTGCGGGGCAACCTACCGCTAAATTCCCATAATGTTTCCATTTGTCCCAGTACATCAAGGTTGTCTCTTCTTACTGAATATTTTTTAAGTGTCTTTGGATTTAAAGGAACAATTTGTGATGTGCATTTAAGTAAACGATGTTGTCTTGTGGATCTACATACAATTGATTCAGCCAATACACGATGAGCCACATTACAATCTTTTGAACGAGTTTTTTTACCAATCGATGTGAATGCAGTAGCAAGAGATTAAACAATGTGATTACTTTATTCCATATTCTTCATCATTGTTATGCCTAAATTTCTTCTAACAGTTGCCATATTTCTAGATTTAAGCAAAGCTAAAAACAGTTGCCATTTATCGGCTTCGGATTTGTTATCAAAATATTGTTTCATTATTTGAGAAGAATGACAAAGGATAGTGCGTTTAGCCACCTTACCTTCCATGGAAGTCATTCCGGTCTCGTCCACTTGTATTCGTTTAGGAGTTCTGTTTCATTTTGATGCAAAATTTCTCGTTGTTTGAAATGCTAGAGTGATGTTTACATCCACTACCGTCTCACAACTTCGATTAGGAGATTGAACCACTGAACATGGTTGTTGCTAAGTCACATTTACATCAGGAGTAACTTAATTATTGAACTCTTCACAATATTGTCCATCTACTAATGGATGAATAATATCAACTTCCATATAACCAGCTTCTTTTAATGTTGCATTATCTTCCTTAGCCTCTACGTCAGGTATCTCTTAAGGGCGAATGGGAGCTATTTGCTCAGGTAATGAATGCCGATGATTTGTTGAATCTTCCCTTTTTTTTGTTTTTTATTTTTTGCTTCCTCCGGTGTAAGCACCTTCCTTGTTGACTTTCATCCTCTATTACGTACATTCGCCATTGAAATCCACCCAAACCTGTACAAAACTATGGAATTATGTAAGTAATGATAAAAAATTGCATGTCGAAGAGTTCTCTATGTGTGGGTTCATAGGAATTATGTCTTTTGATATGTTAAAGGTGGCCAACACGATGCCGCCCTACATTTTCTATAAAACACATATTGCATATGCGATATAACGCACCTCCGATATATTGCATATGAGATATTGAATTCCATCTTTTTAATGAACGGGCAGGTTTTTACATGTTTTCCATAACACATTCCCGATATATCGCATATGCGATTTAGTGCATATGAGATATATCGCATATGCAATTTAGTGCTCAATGAAAATGTGCAATTTACATTTATCTAGATATGATGAGGATGAGGGTGATGAACATTGAGGGTGTCCATGAGCATGATGATAATGAGTATGAGGGTGAGGGTGTCGATGAGGATGAGGGTGAGGGTGTCGATGATGATGAGGACGAGGGTGTCAATGAGGACGATGATGAGGGTGTTGATGAGGGTGAGGATGAGGCTGATGAACAATGATGATGAGGATGAGGCTGATGATGAGGATGAGGATGATGATAAGGATGAGGATGATGATGATGAACATGATGATGCTGATGAGGATGAGGGTGATGGTGATGATGAGGATGAGGGATGATGATGATGATGATGATGACGAGAATGCTGATGATGATGATGAGGAGGAGGAGGATGGTGATGATGAAGATGATGGTGAACAATGATGGTGATGATGAGGAGGATGATGACTATGATGATGATGATGAGGATGAGGGTGATGATGATGATGATGGTGATGATGATGATGATGACCATGATGATGATGATGAGGATTACGGTGATGATGACGATGATGATGATGATGATTATGATGATGATGATGATGATGATGAGGATGTTGAGGATGAGGGTGTCGATGAAGACGATGAGGATGAGGATGATGATGAGGAGGAGGAGGAGAAGGATGAGGGTGATGATGATGATGAGGATGAGGGTGATGATGATGATGATGATGACCATGATGACAAGGATGGTGATGATGATGACGACAATGACGAGGATGGTGATGATGATGAGGATGAGGGTGACGATGAAGATGATGGTGAACAATGATGGTGATGATGAGGAGGATGATGACTATGATGATGATGATGAGGATGAGGGTGATGATGATGATGACCATGATGATGATGATGAGGATGAGGATGAGGATTATGATGATGAGGAGGAGGAGGAGGAGGATGCCGATGATGTTGAGGATGAGGGTGTCGATGAAGATGATGACCATGATGATGATGATGACCATGATGATGATGACGATGATGATGATGATGATGACGATGATGACCATGATGATGATGATGAAGATGAGGGTGATGAATGATGATGATGAGGATCGAGATTGATGATGATGAGGATGAGGGTGATGATGATGATGAGGATGAGGGTGATGATGAAGATGATGATAAGGATGATGGTGATGATGAGGAGGATGAAGAATTTGATGATGATGATGAGGATGAGAGTGTTGATGAAGATGATGATGATGGTGAGGATGAGGGTGACGAACGATGATGATGACTATGATGAGGATGATGAGGATGATGAGGATGAGGGTGATGATGATGATGATGATGATGATGACCATGATGATGATGATGAGGATGAGGGTGATGATTATGATGATGACGATGATGAGGATGAGAATTATGATGATGATGATGAGGATGCTGATGATATTGAAGATGAGGGTGTCGATGAAGATGATGACCATGATGATGATGATGACGATGATGATGATGATGACCATGATGATGATGATGAGGATGAGGGTGATGAACGATGATTATGAAGATCGACGTTGATGATGATGAGGATGAGGGTGATGATGATGATCAGGATGAGGGTGATGATGAAGATGATGAGGAGGATGATGAATATGATGATGATGATGAGGATCAGGGTGTTGATGAATATGATGATGATGCACAGGATGAGGGTGATGAACAATGATGATGGTGATGATGATGAGGGTGTTGATGATGATGATGATGATTACCATGATGATGATGATGAGGATGAGGGTGATGATGATGGTGATGATGAGGATGAGGATTATGATGATGATGATGATGATGATGAGGGTGCTGATGATGTTGAGGATGATGGTGTCGATGAAGACAATGATGATGATGATGATGATGATGAGGATGAGGGTGATGATGAGGAGGATGATGACTATGATGATGATGATGAGGATGAGGGTGATGATGATGATGACCATGATGATGATGACGACGATGACGATGATGATGATGATGATGACCATGATGATGAGGATGAGGATGAGGGTGATGAATGATGATGATGAGGATCAAGGTTGATGATGATGAGGATGAGGGTGATGATGATGATGAGGATGAGGGTAACGATGAAGATGATGATGAGGATGATGGTGATGATGAGGAGGATGATGAATATGATGATGATGATGAGGATGAGGGTGTCGATGAAGATGATGATGATGGTGAGGATGAGGGTGATGAACGATGTTGATGAGGGTGATGATGATGATGAGGATGAGGGTGATGATGAAGATGATGATGAGGATGATGATGATGATGATGAGGATGATGACTATGGTGATGATGATGAGGATGAGGGTGATGATGATGATGATGAGGAGGATGGTGATGATGACCATGATGATGATGATGACGACCATGAGGATGAGGGTGATGATGATGATGACCATGATGATGATGATGATGATGATGAGGATGATGAGGAGGAGGATCATGGTGATGAGGAGGAGGATGAGGGTGATGATGATGATGATGAGGATGAGGGTGATGATGATGATGAGGTTGACAATGAGGATGATGAGGATGAGGATGAGGATGATGACAGTGATTATGATGATGATGATGAGGATGACCATGATGAAGCTAATGAGGATGAGGGTGATGATGATGATGATGATGATGGGGATGAGGGTGAGGGTGATTATGATGATTATGATGATGACAATGGTGACCATGATGATGCTGATGAGGATGAGGGTGATGGTGATGATGAGGATGACAATGAGGATGATGAGGATGATGATGAGGATGAGGATGAGGGTGATGATGATGATGATGATGATGATGACCATGACCATGATGACGCTAATGAGGATGATGATGATGATGATGATGATGATGAGGATGATGATGATGATGATGATGACCATGATGATGCTAATGAGGATAAGGGTGATGATGATGATGACGATGGGGATGAGGGTGATGATGATGATGCGGATGAGGGTGAAGATGAAGCTGATGAGGATGAGGGTGATGATGATGATGATGAAGCTGATGAGGGTGATGGTGATGACGATGATGATGAACAATGATGGTGATGATGATGAGGAGGAGGATGATGACTATGATGATGATGATGATGATGATGAGGATGAGGATGAGGGTGATTATGATGATGATGAGGATGAGGGTGGTGATGATGATAAGGATGAGGGTGATGAACAATGATGCGTTAGGAAAAAAAAATTAGTTAAAATTTACCTATAGCACCATTAGAATTTACCTAGTTCAATTATGCTAGCAAAATTAGAGAACTTTGATGAAGTAATCTATAGTGGGAACCCACCACCCATACAACTTCGAAGTAGCTATTGACATTGTGAATCTAGAAGCGATGCCACATAAATTAGCTCTGAACATAATTCTATATATCGCATATGCGATATGAATAAGCCATATCGCATATGCATTATAGCTTATTCATATCGCATATGCGATATGAATAAGCTATATCACATATGTGTTATACCGCATTTGCATTATTTTAAAATTTAAATAATTGGTGGGATTAAGGTTTGGCATTAGGTTTGGAAGCAGCTTCGGAATACCGAACCTATTGGCTAGGACAAATCAGCTAGGGTTATTGCTTGTCTTTTAGAACTCTATCAATATGCTCAGTTTAGATGGCATGTTTTGATATGACATACACAATATTTTTTTTTATGAAAATGTAGGGTATTGTAGAGTATGAAATGACGATTCTGAATATGTAATTTTTTCCTTCAAAACTATGTTTTATTTATTTATAATTATTTTTCTAAATGAAACACGTCAGTTTTTGAAAATATATACATTGATTGTTTGTTATATAACTTTTGATTTCCATCACCATTTCCCAAAAAACTATATGGTGCACTAGACGAGATCAAGCTCTACGATCTTATATTAAGAAATCAAGGATTTCATTAATTTTTGCCCCTAAAGTGTTGCACCCGCACATAAGGTTTTAATTTCAAGATTTTCTAACTTCAATAATTAATATTAAAAAAAATAATTCATGAAAAATTCTAAATAACTAGTGTTGCACTAGGACCATATGTCCTTTATATGTCTGCAAGAGTTTATCCCAAATGGACAGAATTTACCTCATATATTGCTGCACTCGCACAAACATATATGTTAAGATGTGCTGAAAATTTGAAAACCCACTTTCACGGAAACTAATTTTGTAATCATTTACACACATTTTATCTGCATAGATGCTATATATTATGAAAGTTGTTTCAATTACCTATCTTTTATATTTTTACTTCATCTTCAAATAAGTTAGGGAAGTACACCTAATTGTCACCTAAAGTGAGAGTTTCCCATTTATTCCAGTATTATGTGGCATCTAAAGTGTCTTTAAAGGAGTCCATGATTGTGCATCAGCCCATATCGTAGTATGTCCATCAAGCAAGCATGAAGATAGTGATGAACGAGGAATTAATCTGTTAATGCAAGAGATGGCGCATTGATCGAATTTTGTCCTTGTGGTTCTCGAGCAAGTAAGACTTGGTTTTTCTAGGAGTTGGTTGGGAGAAACAACACTTTTAGTTATGTTTTTCCAACAATGGTGTGAGGTTCCCTATTTCTATTTCTTATCTATTTAAGTATTGTTAAAGTATATTTTGAGTATAGATATGAATCGTAATTACATTTTAGAGTAAATGAGATTATGCATATGTTCCTATTCCTTTCTTATTTCATGTTATGATTTAACATAAACTATTCTTTATTAGTAGAGGAATCAAAGACTTATTATATTAATCAGATTGATCTCGATTTGGGCTTCCATACTTGAATTATAATGGATCTAATGCTAGCCTATATATAAGTCTGAATGAACATATTTTATAAGGCATGATTTAATATTTTAAATTACAATTGAATTGATATTTTTTTTGAACTATATTAACCTTATAAACTATTCCCAATTAAAAACTCACTTTTTAGATTTCCTAGGGTTACAGCTAGATTCCATTAACATAGTTAAACAAAAATATTAAAACCATGAATCAAATAACCAGAAAAGAAATTTGAAATACATAAATAGTAAATGAAAAAGGTTTCACACTGTCGCATAGAATTTTACAGGGTCTATAGAGTAGAACCAAGAGGCTTTTATTTCAAGACAAATATCTAAATCATGTAAACTATCCTAAGTATATGGATTAGAGCCAAAACACTTTTTCATCTAAACCAAAACATTGAATATTATACAAATAATACAGTAATGTCCAACATAGACCTAAATACTAAAATAAATAAAAAATAGTTTCACAACTTATGTCAGATGGGTAACCATACCCATTGTAAACTAAATCGAGTTTAGGCTCATTATAAAAAAATCAATACATAACAAATCACAGGTCCATGGGCGTTTGCAAGAAGTTGAGGGACCTTTTTGATGCAATTTTACTTTTTGGAAACATGCTCATGATACATAAAAACACAACGCGCTCACGTTACGTAATTCTTGGTTTGGTTAATCTCGATCTTGACATGCCATATGACAAATAGGTTAGGATAGGAAAAATGCACATGTGTTTTAAAATTACAAATCATGCACTCGTTTTATAGTTACAAAATGTTTACATGTTATGGAGAAGCAAAATGTGCACACGTTATGGAGAAGCAAAATGCGCATGCATTTTGGTGAAGCAAAACACACACGCATTTCAAAGAAGAAAAACATGCACGAATTATGGAGAACCACGAAGAATGGTTTGGTGCATGGATAGGGAAATGAATAAAAACAATATTTTTCATCATCAAGACTTATGACCTATAGTAATCTTTTAGCATCATCAAGAGCAACATCTCAAACAACCATGCTTAACCTCCCAAGAGAATAATTTTTCTTTGTGTTGTAATATGGACACCATGAGGAGGTTTTAACAACTAAGTATGGGTCATAGTCCCTTGAGAATGTTTGAGCAAGGAAACTCAAGATTTATTTCCTAAAGGTATCTTTTAAGTCTTGAGTTCCATGAACAAGGCATTGAACTTGTACATAGGACCTATGTATGTGATATTTTGAATCTAAGAGAGAATATGCAGCGCATTAGATTTGTCTTAGTACTAGAAACATATCCGTAGACATGGTTGAGGGAGGAAACCTAGTCCTTAGGCCCTAAAGGAATCCTATAGACATATAGGGCCAGGAACAACACCTTGAACAAACACACATGATCTCTTAAGGGTATCCTCAACCTTTAAGTTGAGATATGGCCATGATTAGGATTTTTTTAGCATTAGATATGGAGGATAAGGTGTTAATCATTTTTGGTACATAAATCTTTAATTTTAGGTTGTAAACCAGCTTTTAGGGCTAAAGGTCCATGAAAGACACCTTGAATCACCACAGATGACCTCTCATGTTGATAGTTTTGTTTTGAATAGGGATATGGGAACCATTAGAGGTTTCTAAATACTATGTATGTGTCTTGGGACCTTAGACATAATAAGGGAGGAAACCTTGGTCTTAGCCCTAGAATATTATTATATCCATCTAGAGCCATGAATGACGTGTTGAACAACCTCAATAGATCCTTCCATGGTTTCATTAACCTTGAAATGGGGATACTAGTTCCATTAGAAAAATTTTAGCACTAAGTTCATATATTAGGCTCCTTCACATGGGTAGGGGGAAAAACTTGGTCCTTAGGCCTTAAAGGAAGTTCTTAACCATTTAGGGACAAAATTGATGTCTCCAACCACCACACATGATATTGAAAGTGAACCATTTGAATCTTAATCGGGATATGCATTCCATCATCATTTGTTGAGCACTAGGCATGCATCTCAAGGCCATGGACATGGTAAAGGGAGGAAAATATGGCCTTAGGTGCTAAATAAAGCTTATAGGCATACAAGGATAAGAAGTACACCTTAAAAAATCAAACATGACATCTCATAGATATATTTGGACTATGACTATGGATGTTAGTAGAATTAGGTGGTTTTGAGTAGTAGGTATGGGACCTATGAGACATGATTGAGGGAATATGCTCGTTCCTTAGGCCATAATGTAATATTTGAGGCACCCATGTTGATGAACAATTCCCTAAAGCACCACAGATGACCAACTCAAGGTATGCTTGGTCTCTAAGAAAATATGCACATGCCTTTAATAGGCTTTGAGCATTAGATATGGGTATTAAGGCCTAAACATGGTCAATGGAGGAAATCCAAGGCTCAATACCTAAATAATATTTTTGACATCTATGGATACACATGTGATTTACTCACTATCCCTCTATTCCTTACTCATTGTCCCTCCCTGCCTTTGTATTTCCATCTCTCACTATCTCTATGTGTATGTGTGTCTATCATTCTCCCTTCTCTCTCTCACAACCTCCCCTTCTCTCTCTCTATCTCTATGTTTGTGTGTGTCCCTCCCTCACTCACCATATCTCAAAACCTCTATCCACCTTATTTATACCTCCCTCACTATCCCTCCATACATTAGTCTCTCTCTCTCTCTCTATTGGTCCCCCCTCCCCCTATCTCTCCCATACCATCTCTCTCTCTCTCTCTCTCTCTCTCTCTCTATGTCCCTCCCTCATAACCTCTCTACACCTTCACTATACCTCCCTCACTATCCCTCCCTCCACCACTCTCTCTCTATCACTTCCCCCTCTCTCTATCACTCACCTCTCTCTCTCTCTCTCTCTCTCTCTATCTATCTCTTTGTGTGTGTGTGTGTGCCCATCCCCCCTTATCTCTTTATATATATATCTGTGTGTGTGTGTGTGTGTGTGTGTGTCACTCCCTCACTCCTCCCTCTCTCATAGTCTCTCTCAACCTTTTATTTACTTCCCCCACTATACCTCCCTCTATATCACTCTCTATATCATTCACCCCCCTTCCCTCTTTGTCGCTCACCCCTCCCTCCCTCTCTCCCACAAAATATCTCTCCTTGTGTGTGTGTGTCCCTCCCTCACTTCCCATATCTCATAATCTCTCTCCACCTTATATATACCTCCCTGACTATCCTTCCATCCACCACTCTCTCTTTATTTCTCACCCCTCCCCCATCCCTTTGTCGCTCACCCATCCCATCTCTCCCACATATTATTTGTGTGTGTGTGTCCCCCCTTCTCTCATAGAATTTTTTTCTCTCTCACTCTCTCTCCACCTTATATTTACCTCCCTCTATTAATATATTCCTCCCTTCTCCCTTAATTAACACTCCTCTATGCCATTATCCCGCCCCCCTCTCTCTCTCTCAAATTATTTACCTCTCTCCCTATCTCATTTCACCCTCCATGTCCATGATTCTCTCTTTCACAACCTCCCTCTCTCTCCATCTCTCTCTCTCTCTCTACATGTGTGAACCTACCCCTTTCTCTCCTTGTGTCTATCCCCCCATCACCCCTCACACACACACACACCTTCTATTACTCCCTTGATATCTCTTTCCTTCACTCTATCTCCATCCCTCCCTCACCCCCTTCCCTCTCTATCTTATTCTCTCTCAAACTATCTCCACATCATTCTCTCTCTCTCTCTCTCTCTCTCTCTCTCTCTCTCTCTCTCTCTCTCCGTTCTTTTATGTTTTCAACTTATCCCTTCTCATCAACCCTCTACCTCATTATGACCCATATTCTATGTTTTATCGCATCTCATTCCCATGTCTTCAATTCCCCCCTCCTTCACCTCTCTCCTCCAACAAATCCTATTCCTCCTCTAATACTCCATATCCACCTTTCCATTCACTAATCCTCTCTCTCATCAAACCATCACCCACTTCCTCTCTCTCATTAATGGCTTATCAAATATTCCAGGTGTTCTGGTAATATTGATTGCGTGAAGTGAATAAACATTCGTTTCATTTGGTATCAGAGCTAGTTTTTTATCCAGGCCTTTGGACATATCATGATTTTTAATCATAATCCTTGGGAGTCCCTAAATTTATGGTCTTTGACCAAGTAAAAAAAGAAAAATAGTCAAAAGAAAAAATAAAAAGGAAGAAGTGAAAAAAAAGAGGAGGAAGATTGCTATAAAAAAAGGAAGGTAAAAAAAAAGTTTAAAAAAAAAGAGTAAAACCACAAGTAGGTTCTCCACCCACGGTTTTGTTTTAATAAGTGTTTTTTTTAATTCTAGGGTTTAAGCCATAATTTGCATGCCATTCATAAAAAATATATATCAATAATATTATTAGTAATAATAAAATTTATTATTGTTATATATTTTTTCAAAAGAACCTTTAGACCCAATTCACAAAAAAATATATATACTATATTATTATTTTTAAATAATAATTGGTAATATATTATATTTGGTATTATTACTAAATTTGAATTATATTAGTAATTAATAATAATAATAATAATAATAATTATTTAATAATTGTGTTATTTACAATTATTACTGTATACCAAAAGGAAAAGGAATCAAAGAAGATATTAAAAGAGTAGAAATCAAGTGTTGGAAGATATTAAAAAAATTATGTATCTAGGTCACTCACAATTGAAATCATAGTTATGACAGTTTCGGCCCAGCTAAAAATGTGTGTTCAAAATAGTATTCTACAACTCTAGTTTGACAATCAGAAATGAAGTAATGATTTTAAGAAAGAACATATTACTACCTCAGAATTACGAATTCGATCATTGGAATATAGTAGAGAAAAACTCACAAAAAATTTATCAGATAAGGACGCGAAAATATAACATATGGAAGGTATCATTCAACAACTTGAAGACCAGATAAAAAAACTAACCAAAGTTGAATAATGTCCATATGGAAATAGTATTACTTAAAAGAGGAAATTAGTTTCTAAACAAACTCTACATGGACAAGGAAGACACATTGGCGCAACTACATGAAAAGTTAGAAAATCAGGAAATAGAGTTATGTCATTGTCAACAAAAAAAATAAAAACTCCAGCAACAATATGACAACAGTAAGAAGACACATAAGTTGGAACTAACAAAAGTCAACAATGTGTTATCAAGCAATACTTAAGAGATTTTTTTATTATGAAATCATAATAGAACATTGATTACAAAAATTAAAAAACTGAAACACGATAGTGAGAGGGAACACTCCAGTGAAGACCTCGAAGGAAGAATATTGGAAAAGAAAGAAGAAAACAAGTGTCTAAATAATCGTAATTAGGAACTAAAGAATCAAATCAAGAAATTAAAAATTGGAAAAAAGTCACAAGATGAAAGAATCGAAAAGATTCAGAATCATAACAATCTACTAGAGAACCAAAAAGCACAAATCTAGGAAAATGCATTCAAAAATCAAATTGAGGAAGTGAAGACAGTCGTCACCACAATACAAAAGAAAGAAAAACAAACAACACATACACCTTATAGACATCCTAATTATAATTGTCATTTTAACCAATGACGGGATCAAAACAAGCACTAACAAAAGAATTAAGTTGACAAGTGAAAAGACAAACATGATAAGCAACAATTGAAATGACTTGTTCCACAAAATGATCTCAGACCTTCGATAAAATTATATTTGAGATGGACCACAGTAGATAGGATGCAACAATTCTCCTTGGGAATCTGTAACTCATATCGTCTCTTTTAATCAAGTGTCATAATTACAAAAAGGAAAGGATCCCGAGATGACAGTTCAAGGGAATTCAGACATTGCTGTCGATACAAGATTTGAGGACAAAGCTTCCCTTAAGGGGAAGGCAATGTAACAAATATAAATGTTATAAATATTAACATTTAATACAAAGTAGGTTAGTTAGGGTAATTAATTAATTACTCAAGAGGTGACTTGAAAAGTCACCCCCCTTACCACTTAGGGTATAAAATACCCGACATTAATTCCTGTAAAACATCTTTTTATCTATCCAGTTATCAATATATATTTGTCCTATTAATGGATTATCGAATATTCCAGGTGTTCTGGTAATATTGATTGTGTGAAGTGAATAAATATTCACTTCAATTAACCATCCCCACTTCAACATCCAACATCTTCCTAGGCCCTTTATCCTTCCCCACCCTCTCTCAACTATTAACCATCCCCACTTGAAATTCTAACATCCTCCTAGGCCCTTGACCCTGCCACACCCCCTCTAAACTATTATCCATACATTTTATATATTACATATACTGCTATATTTTTACCTCTACAAAATGCATGCGCGTTATAGAACTACAAAACGTGTGCATGTTTTGTAGTTCTCTAACGCACGTGCGTTTTGTAGTTCTATAACGCGCACTCATTTTCGAATTCTACAAGGGAGGGAGAAGTAATTTGAATTTAAGCATGCCAATTCACTCGCTCGCATGTCACCAATAGTCCTATGTGTATGGTTTGGAGTTTGTTTCGGTAATACCAAACCTATGTTATGGTATATGATAAGTCATAGCTTATTGGGAATTTCATCCATTTTTTGAAGAAGTCATTGTTTATGCACTCATTACAGTATGCTACACATAATCATTTTTTACAAAATCTTAAACATAAATAAAAAAAATTCTGTAGATTCTAAATATGTAATTTTTATTAAAAAATATTATATTTTCCTATGTTTTTTTAATTTCTGTTGTGTCCTGACACCTTAACTCAAAATAAATGTTGCTAGTGTTTTTTCCATAACTGTTTCAATTCTTAACCGTTTAAAAAAAATTTTATATGGTGCACTAGAAGACATTGACCTCTATATTCTTGAAAAAACCCATTTCATGATTATTTCATTAAGACCTTCAAAGGCTGCACCCACAAAAGACGTACCATTTTCAAGGAATGATCACTCAGATAATTATAAAAAAATTTAAAATTACCATTTTTATTTTCAAAAAATAGCACTGCACTAGTGTTGTAAGTTCTCTACATGCCTACAAATTTTGGTATCTCGAAAGCATCATTTAGGCCCTCAAAGGCTGCACCAACAAAAACATATACCTTATCATTTGCCTAAAAAATAAAATGTGGCTGTTAGAAAAATTAACGCTTGACATAGTTATAAACATTTTCAATACATAAACCTTATATATTTGGAAACAGAAGTCAATTTCTTACATTTAATCTTATTTACTCAAAGCAGGATATTTTGTGTAAGTATCTCAAAAAATACAATTAATTTGAGGGATGTCTGATTTTTGAGTTTTCTATTGGATCTAACATGCCAAAAGTGACCCTCATTAGCTTGCACTCACCCCCATATCATAAATACAACGATCAGATCTACCTAAACCAAAATAAAGTCATTAAATTTAAACATAGTCTCTAATCGGGAGTATCCAAACCCCATGACACATGGCTTTGTCCAAATGAATTTTGAACAACATCAATTCACAATGATTATATCATTTGAATTTTATCAAAAAAACCTTATCTGATAAACAATGTGTGGTTGTAAGACCATTAAAAATGGTATCCACCATTTAAGGATTCAACAGCATGTACATCCGAATGGATGACATGACCACGCAATAAAATTAGAGGCTGCGAAGCCATTTTTTTTACAACTAGTACATACCCATAAGGGTTTTCAATAAAAAAAAAGACAATTCAACTTATCTTTGCAATAGTTGCGAAATACCTATCCTTAAGTGGTCTACGATCCTAGTGGGAAACCACCGCAACATACTTTTAAACTGGAACCTTACCACTTGGCTGTTGGAGGACTTGTTGCGGAAGATGAAGCACAACCACGCTGAGGAGTACATGCTTAACAAATAAACTTAGGAATGTTATATTTCCTACTGGCTAAGTTAAAACTGTATTGTTTGATTTACAAAGAGTAAGAGGTATTTTTATTCCTCACCTTTAGCAAATAAGTAATATGCCCTAGAGGAGGTGACCCTATCACCACTCTCACAGGACAACTTTACAACCTGCAGTCCATATGTTATGCAGTTAAAACTATATATATATCTCTATTAGAACTTGTAAATGACTAGCGTTATGCAACGAAAATCATGAAAGGGTAAAAACACGCTTACCTGACCAAAGATGCATGGGTGGTAAGATGGATTTTGCTTGAAGCTCCCATAGCTACCCAAAATCCAACTACGCATTAAAAATAGGAAGTTAGCATTTTTCTTAGGAATCAAATTGCAGAGTCATGAAAACCTTTAGTTTTAAAGCTTACCTGAAAATGAATGCAGAGAGGGCCAGGGATCGGCTCCTCCTAGACGCCCTTATTTCTCCTCTTCCTGCATAACAATGGAGGAAAACCGAGCCAAATTTTTGCATATGGCTTAAATAAAAAAACCAAGATTTAATTAAAAAGAAAATTGGGAAGTACTCGTTACCTTGTTGAAGGCATGAAGGCTCGAAGAGAAACCTGACCCTCATCTAAATGTGACAAACTAGTTAATCCAAGACCATAGTGGTGTCCTTTTCCACTGATAAAAACCTTCAGATAAACCTCAGAGACAAGAAATAAACTTTCTTTAACGTACTGCGCAAGGAACGGGAGGGAAACATGCAAGCATCCATGAATGGACGATTTCTCCTCCAAGAACAACTACAGTCCAAAAAAAAGTGTAAAAATGAAACCTTCAAATAGATGAAACCCCACAAATTAACCCTCGACAAAACCCTCATAGGAGATCATGAGAAATGGAGGGCTGATATTCCTCTCGATCCCCATTGTTTTCATTAAAAGATGCCATCAATATTCTGGGTTGTGCTATCAACTCACATCTAAGGAAAATTTATTCTCCTTAGCCCAAAACTTAAATGCACGTGATGTCAACCCTGGTATCTCCCTACAAGTTTTAGTGCATGTCACCATCCCACTTATCGACCTCCTGATGTATTGCAATGGCTGAGCTCAAGATCATGGTGACCATGACCACCATATCCAAAACACCAAGTCAAACTTAAAAACCAAATTCATGAGCTAAGGATCCAATACCCTTTAAAACTTTATTATAATCCTTAAATTAGTCTTTCCAACTTGTAGTAGAGGGTGGAGGTTAGGATAGAACTAAGCCATAACTTTTAGGCTTATGTCTCTAGCAACACAAAATTTAAATAATTACAAAAATAATTGAAAAACATCACCTTGGTGAGTGGCTATAGGGTCATCATCACTCGAATACAATGCCACCTATGGTTAACCTGTCCACATGAACATTAAAACCAATGCAAGTTACTCACATGCATATTTTTACTCATGGAATTAACTTATTCATGCTATGACCATATATGTTCTTGTTAGGACAATATAATCAAATAATAGAAATAAAGAAAAGAAATATTTTGGATTTTATAGGTTTGTGACGGAACGATATTAGAGCATGGTTACAACACTTGGCTTGAACGATCCCAACACCAAAATTGATAAAAACATAAAACTAACTTTATCTTGTTGTGGTTTGACTCTTTTACAAACATGAAGAGAAGAATAACCTTGTTTTTTGCAGGAAATTACGTAAGATGTGGGAATGTCTGTGAAAGAGGAATGTCATCCTAGGAATCCAATGAACAATGAAGACGTTAACCTAAGGGATGGTGAAATATGGGTAAATCTAAATGAAAGTAGAAACGAAAACCCATATGAATTACAACAAACCATTAAGGAATTAAGGGTAGAATTAAAACGAGTTAAATAAGATAATGCATATATATTAAAATCTCAAGAAGAGTTAAATAAAATCATGTTGTCTAAACTACACAATAATGAAAAAATAGAAAAATAAGGAACCTGAACTTAACATGACAAAAACTACAACTTACAAACGTAGGGAAGGAAACTGGAAATTTTCAAATATGAGACCAAATCTTCAAGTAAAGAATCAACCAAGCACAATACATAAAAACATAAGGATTCTAGTGAAAGTAGTGACAATAATCAAAAGAAAAAGAAATATAAACCTTATTAATAAATTTCAGGTGAACTCAAAAAGATCAAACCTCCTATGTTTTACGAAAAGATCAAGAAAGGGGAAGAAACAGAAGTTTGGTTATCTGGAGTGAAGAAATATTTCCATATTTATAACTATTTCAATGAGTTAAGGGAAAAAATGACCATCTTTAACTTAATAGGAAAAATAAATATCTGGTGGCAAGAGATAAAGAAAGTAAAAGGTATAAAAGAACGTTATGTAACATGGAGCACATTCAAGAAACATTTTAAATGAAAGTATCTCTCAGAACAATACTATGAAGAAAAAGATGAATAATTCTATTAGGATTATTTTCCATGACTATGAAAGAACTCTGTAGTAATTTTTATTTTACTTCGTTATATGCCTTATATAATTGACGAAAAACCAGCAATATAGGGCCTTCTCAGTTCTCTGACTCTTATGTTTAAAAAGAGAATTGAGTATGGAAATCCAAAAACGATAGAAGAGGAAATGAGAAAGGAAAAATTATGTTATGACCAGAATAAGAATAAAAGCGAAAATATACCTTACTAGAAAACTAAAAGATGCGACAACTTTGATTAGAAAAAGAAAAATACTAATTTTTACAAGAATAATGGGAAAAACTACCAGGGATATCAAGCGAATAACTATAAGATATTTAATCCACTAAACCCTGCAACAAAGAAAACAGAAACACCCACTACCTTTAATAAAAACACTGCACAGAGAGAACCACTAAAATGATGGGAATGCGGTGAGCCACATTACTTCAAAGATGACCCCATAAGGCAGATATGTTTAAATAATTTTCACTCAATCCAATTAGCTTCTACAGTGGGGGATACGGTGAGAAGCATTCTCAGAATCAGTGCAACTTTGGAGAATCCACAAGTTGACCATCAAACCTCAATGGTCGAAATCGAAGGTATGATAAAAGACCAACCCATTTCTATACTAATTAATCCAGGTGCAAGTTTAAGTTATGTATCACCTATGATTGTAGAATTATGTATATTAAAACAAGATACGTTTGAGAAATCTTGGTTGGTACAACTAGCCACAGGCACAAAACATAAAGTCACTAGTTATGTGAAAAACTATGAAATTATGATGAATGAATTGAATACACATGATGATTTAAATATCTTACCGATAGGGTCTTATGATCTATTGATAGGAATGGACTGGTTAGATAAACATAGCGTTCTGTTAAATTTTTATGATAAAACTTTCACATGATTAGATGATAATGGTAATACAATTAATGTAAAAGAAATTCCGAGAGAAGTTACCATAAGAGAAATCTATGCCTTACAACTGAAAATATATGTGTGTAAGGGATGCAAGGTTTTTGCAATATATGTAATGGATGATATGGATAAAGATAATCAAATCAAAATTGACAATATACCAGGGTGTGTGTAAGATGATGAGGGTCTATTTTGACGTGTTAGATGCAATAGAAAACTGACAAAATAGGCATCCATCAACTTACATAGATATTTTCAGACACTTACATAATGAATCTTGCAATGAGTAAAAAAGAAGAAATGTAGGAAATTGAATGAAGTTTCCAAATATATAATTTTTTCTATTGAAAATGTTCTTAACTATCTAAAGTTACATATTTTTTAATGGGAACTTTTTTATTTTTGGGACAAATTATAAGGTATATGTTTTGTGAGTGCATCCTTTCAGTGACTAAATGATGGAATAAAATTACGAAAAATGGTAGACATATAGAGAATATATAGTACTAGTTCACGACTATTTTTCCAATAATAAAAATAATATGTTTAATTATCTAAGTGATCAAACCTCGAAAACGGTATGCCAATTGTGGGTGCAACATTTGAATCTCTTAATGCAATTATTTGGAAAATGTTTTTTTATAGCATATAGAGGCTAGTATTCTTTAGTGCACCATGCAATTTTTTTTCAAAATGGTTGATAAATGAAAGAGATATGGACAAAACACTAACAGTGTGTTTTTTGAGTTGAGGAGTGATGACATAAGATAAATAAGAAAAAAATAGAAAAAATTATATATTCTTGTTAAAAATTACATATTTGGAATCTGCAAAAAAACCATATCTACTTCTAAAATTTAATAAAAAATGGAGGTTTGCAGCATACTGTAACCAACGGCTAAACACGAGCATAT
>LPNX010980534.1:18505-41683 GCA_001517045.1 Pseudotsuga menziesii | reverse complement strand
ATAGTCCATTGTTGCCAGAACTTTATGCTTGAGTCTGCATCCCTTTGTCCCTTGGAGCACTGTTGTGTTCTTCCCAAGCTTGCCCATTGTTAGTAAGCTTTCTATCAAAGTGATGGAGGATTGAGGTGGTGGAGGCCCAAGTGGGGGATTCAGTTTCTCCGGTTCGCAGACGTGCCGTCAAAGGTTGTCACTTGTAATCTCTGATTCTTATTAATAGAAATATCTTTTCCTGTCCAGTAATGTGTATTTGAATGAATATTGCTTCCATTGGAATATGTCAAATGCTTTTACATTATTGATTATATATGCTAGAATAGATCTAACACCATGAAATATAGTATGCTTGTATTGTTTACTTGTTGTTGAGGACGTGCTATAACAATTCAAGCTGAAGATTGGAAAGCTCAACGGGGATCTACTTCAACCGTCCGGAATAAGGTACGAGGTTCGATCCTTTAGTGTTAGATTGTTTATTTCTATTGCATATTGGAGAAGATTGATTTCTGGAGTCTAGCTGTATGTTGTGGTACCCCAAGCCATAGGAATTTCTCTCCGTAACACCCACCATGTGTAGGCGTCACTAAAGTCTTAGGGTTCCCATCAGGGAATACAGATCCAATATCTGCATTTTAAAAATCATAAAAAAAAACATAAAATGAAAAATACCTAACTCTCCCCATGCTTCCCTTGGTGGGAGGACAAGATCATTATCTCCTCAGAAATCCAGTCTGATGTATGGAAAATACTCAATAGCTAGTACTTGCCACTCCCACCATAGATAGAACTCATCATCATAGATACTCTGGACTGGTCCTCTATCACCTTGACGAAGAAACACCTCTCCCCATCTGGTGAGTCTAGGATGGTGAGGGGAAGGTGGTGGTAGTATCAATGTAGGGCTAATAGTAGGCACTCTCTCAAAGAAGAATGCCCCTAGAATACTTGAGTATCTGAAGTTCTTTCTACACCCTCTTTTGTAGTCAGAGAGTTGTTTCCTCATAATTGGTATCATACCCGATTATGAGTCAAATACTATGCCCTGCATGCACTCCACTACAATCCACATCTGAGTCTGAGTCGCTAGATGCAATGCAAAATATCCAGAAATTCTTAACACAATGCTTATCACTACCTATAATGGAAATATCCTAATGTGAACAATAGGGATACATGTTCCCTTATTCTGCGTGTCTGGTGGGAAGTAAGTGTGAATATAGTCCTAGATACTCATAGGGTCGCCACCCCTATCTGTACCCTCTAGATTCATGGGCACACCTATGCAAGATAACCCTATAATAAAATACATGTCATCTACTATGATATCTAAAATATCTCCTTGTAGATCAAAGGCACCAAGGTCGTGATCCCAGTAGCTGATCAAATTATCTAGCAAACAAACATTGGCCCTCATGCCAGAAGTATAGTAAAACTTTAACAACCCACATTGTTGTAAATCTTGTAATGTTGGGGCATCCTAGAGAGCTTCTCAGTCCTTGTCTTCTTGCTCTCTTCTCCATTCTAGAACCATTGTATACCTACCCATTGACCATCATTAATCATTAGAATCCATTTAATTTATTTTAATTTTGGTCAATTTATAAGTTTTGTTAGGTCATGTAGAATACACGACTGTTCTTTAGGCATGTCGTGTATCATACGTGGGTTGATGTAGAGAAAGTTGAGTATGAAACACATGTACGTGACTATCATAGTAGAATACCCCCATATTCGCATGACCCTTTTAGGGTAGGCACAAAACCTTGAATTTATTCACAAAAATGAAAATTTGAATGGATGAAAAGAAGGAGAAGGGAGATTCTACAAACCTGCAACTAACGGATGCTGATTTGGTCCATTGGTTTATCCTCGGTGAACGGTTGAAGCCAGAGCTAAAAAATTTCTATATCAGGTAAATTGTCAAATTGTATGTTTTATTTTTGTTTTTGAACTATATATAGAAAAATTTCAAAATTTTTGACCCATAGTTTATAGTTTAAAAATTAATTTTAATAAATGAACTAATACCATGACTTTTTACTAAGTGCAATAGGTTTGAAATATTTAAGAAGTTGTTATCTGCTCATATAGGGTAGGATTTGGTCCTCCATATGTACTTTTTCATTTATACCTTATCCGTTTTTAACCCTGGGATTACCTCTTTGACCACAGACTATGGTGTTCAACCATTTTTACCTCGTTTGCATCATTCTTCCTTCGTGGATGGGATCTCCTCTTCATGGGTATCCTAGTTTAGAAGACTTTATAGTCTTTTGGTACCTATGTTGTAGTTGTGCTAGGTTTGCGGGAGCCTTCTTAGTAGCTTTTCATGGCAAAATGACCCTCATTTTTCATCTTTTACGAGCTATCCATGTTATAAGGATCCCCACACTTATGGAGTTTCTTTAGGCCCAGTTTTGACTCCTCAAAATAGACTTGACTGCTGAGTAAAATTGTTCATTCAGACTCGTTAAGAATAAGTGAATGAACATCCACATTGGTGGTAGTTTATCACTTTTTCAGACCATGTGGAATATTTATGAAAAAAGAGCACTCTCTTTTCTTTGGAATTGAGAATATTATTCTCAGGTATACGTTTATCACTTTTCCAGACCTGAGGGACTAAACTTACAAAAAAAGAACACCCGATATGAGCTTAGTTTTCTCTTTTTTGTGCTATAGACCTAAACACAAAAAATATTATGAGCGTACTTTATGTTTTTGTCATGCTCACAAAACCTAAAGAACAAATCATCGAGTTTATTTTTGTAAGCCCCATTTCTCGTAGTCGAATGGATCTTTCCGAGTGATCTTGCCTTCCTTCACACTCATTAAACTCAGGCCACCTACCGTTTCTGAAGGTGCATCGATCTGGTATTAGTTTACCTCTTTTTTGGACCTTGCCTACTAAGTAAGAAAAAGGTATACCTTAGTCCTCTTGGAGCTAAGAGATTTCTTCTATGGATTGTTTTATATTTTCTCAGCCTCAGGAAACTAAATTGTATGAAAAAACACCCCCCTAGAGTCTTCTTCGGAGTTTTCATATTCTCAAAACATGAAAACACTAATGAGCATGTACTAGTTTTGGCTCGTAAAATCCGTGAATCAGTGACATTATCAAGCATTATTATCTCTGCTCTTCAAGATTGTAAAAAAGAAGAGAAACCTAAGTTGACTTTCCTAGACTCGTTAAAATTTAACAAGAAAGATAAGGAAGAATTACTCTCGTTGGGTTATAAACA
This sequence comes from Pseudotsuga menziesii, assembly GCA_001517045.1. Taxonomy (NCBI): domain Eukaryota; kingdom Viridiplantae; phylum Streptophyta; class Pinopsida; order Pinales; family Pinaceae; genus Pseudotsuga; species Pseudotsuga menziesii. The sequence continues at coordinate 38,444 of LPNX010980534.1, read as the reverse complement.
GTGGCAACATGTCCTCCTTGAACGAAGCACTCTTTGAAATTTTTGATACTCATGTCTTAGTTTACGCTTTCAGCTTAGCTATTACTTCAATTTTTTACTCCTCCACTTGTCCTTTATACATCAGGAATCTAATCATGTCTCCTACATGACATATAAGTCTAGTTGTCCTATCTGTAAGTCACATTAGAGAAACTTTGGGGTCTAAAATGGGACTTATAATAAAATGAACCAACAATCAATTTTTGTGGGTTGGAATTCAAGAATCAATAGAATTTCAATAAAATGATTCAACCATAATGGTTGACTTGTCATATTTGTCATAAAAAAACTACTTTTTTTGTTCATATTTTCAACATATCTCTCTATGGTTTTACTCAAATTTCAAATGGGAGGGCTCATTGGATGTAGAATTTAATTACGCATCCAACGAGTACCCACATGACATACTTTTGACAGACCCCGCTACCCAAAAAACAAGAAATACCTGAAAAAAAAGTGATTAAAACTTTTATGAATGTCATATGGGTCCGTCAAAAGTATGTCGTGTGGGTACTAGTTGGATGCAGAATTGAATTCCGCATCGAAAAAGACCTCTTGTTCGAAATTTGAGTAAAAACACGAGGAGATATGTTGAAAATACAAACCAAATTAGTATTTTTCCCCTTCTTCCTCCAAAATTAATAAATATTATTTTATTATTTTAACTATTATTTTATTATTTTCCTTAGGAGGCCCATTTTAGACCTCAAATTTCCTCTAATGAAAGCTTTCTTGGGTCATCTATGTGTTGTGCTCACTATTCAAGGATCTGTACCTTCGTTTGATTATTACCCTGATTCCCATCATTATCCTATCTGAGTATTACTTGTGTCTACCTTGCCGTATCCAGTTCCTAGTCACTCTTGTGATCTATTGGAGGATTCATTGCCTTCCTCATTACATTACGGTTTCTCATCAACACCTCTTGAATACGAAGACCTAGAGTTTTGACGATGGTACCTTAGGATTCACTACCATTATTGGTGAACTCCTTTGCTTCAGTTGTCAACATCACTTATTCACTGAAATTCTATTGAGTTCCTTCCATGTTGACTTTAGCACATCGATTCACATGGTAGGGATTTTACTGGTTCCTTTGTATTTTGACGAAGGCCTTAGGCTCACCTTTATAGCCTAATTTGTGCAATATTGTGTTATGTTCAACTACACAGCTTCCATATTTTGAAAACTCGTCATTGTATATTGTGGCTTTGATCCACCTTTGTAAATTGCATGATATTGTTATCCATATCATATGATGTAATCAAATATTGTAAAGGATCTAGTGTTCCATTATATTCAACATGACATCCTCATATATGATTTTGTATATGACTTTGATATGTATTCGTTTCAGGTATCTCCTTTGCTGCCTTGGTAACTAGTTTCTCCAAGATTAAAATATTGTAATGTATTTCGGCCATCGCTTCCCTCGAACCTCACACATTAGGGGGCATTTGTTATCATCTCAAATGGAACTTCTCCATTTGAGTATTGACACCTAATGTGTCCGAACACAAAACGAAAAAATGGATTGAAGTAGACAAAACACTATAGACAGGCATGACCTTTGATATTGTATCACCTTACCAGTTGAATATATTTTTGTTTTGAAATTAGGGTTGAATACATGACTATTTGCATAGAAAACCGTGTATCATATGCGAGTATGTGCATTGCAACTCACATATGCATTTCACCCGTGGTTTTCCTTAAAGAAGGACATGTATTATACACGACTTACCTATATCAATAGTCATGTATGCCTTAATTTGAAGTTAAAAATATAAAACATGATTAGTCAAGGACGTTTGATCCCTTAATCATAACTATCTCAACTTCCTCAACCATCTCAACCTTCGGAACCTCTCTCTTTCCTCATGTATAAATAGAGGATAGGGGTTGAGGCTAATCAATCATACTTAGTAGAGCAAAGTTATGCGAGTGATTTGTCTTTAGATATCTTGGAGCAGTAGAAATCAGTGTCCTTGGTTTTCAAAGGGGCACTTGTCTCACATGTTGGGTTGTAATCTCAACACACTTGTTTATCAATAAAGAAAGTTCTTCTTCCAATATTGTGCACTCTTGTATATTGTGATTTATGAATTATCTCATTGTTATTTCATTCACCATTGATATAATATATAAGATATTGCTGGGAGATCTTGTTCTTTGTAGGTGATTGGAGATACCCTGGAAGTTGTAGAAGCAAGTTGAGGAGAAGAAGAAAATCTAGGATCGACTATCATAAACAAGGTATTCCCAGTTTTCTTCCTATTCCTATTTCAATTCTGGAAATGGTTAATTTTCTACAAGTAAGTTAGTAAGTTGGTAACCCTAGAGGCCTTAGGTTATAAGGGTGTGTTTTCCTAAACAACACCATTGTATGAAGGAGGACCATGTATCTCTTTATTAACTTAGCACAACATTTATTCCATAGATCTAACCATTCAACTTATGCATTAACAGACTTATATTATCATTTAACATATCTCATTATAATACCGGAATCAGATCAAAACCATCGATGTGCAAACATATCTAATAGTATAACATCATTTTAAGTAGGAAAACATCACATCATTCACAGATCCATATCACATATACACATTTCATTCATAATTGGATCTTAGAAAACAGGAAAATAGGAAAAGACACAATGATTCTTCTCAACCTCCATCATGTCATATTAGCCTTCACAACAAAAATACAGATTCTCTAAAGCAACTCTTCATCTCACATGCACAAACCAAACTCAAAAGTATGCGCAAGAAAACCAACTAAAGTAGTGTATAAACAGATCAAAACGTTCTCCAAGAAGTAGAAGCATGGAACTCTTAACACTTGCAACTCTACATCTATTTATAGGATTACGCATTTACAATGGTGGTCCACGTAATGTACAATTGCAAAGACAATGGGAACCTACCCCTTGGTCCGTTGAAATATTCCGTTTCTTCTTCACTATGAGATTTAGTTGTGTCGATTGTGAACTCAGTAATATATCCTTCCAAGATACTGTCAAGCTAGACTTCAACATCCTGTGATGCTTTGTTGTCTACCTCCTGCAACTCTCGGATCAATTATGGGTTCTAGTATGTTTTCTCACCTCCTTGGAAATTTGTCTTGTGATAGGTCAATTGCACCAATGACTCATACAAGATGATCATAAATTTAGATAAAAAGTACTCATGTGGACCATCTTGCATATACTCTTCCAGCCACCTATTCGTTGTTAGTCCGGGGTTGTGATTTTATTTCTCAGGAAACTCCCGTATCTTTTGGTCATAACAATATTGGATTTATGGTCTCATCGGATTCCAAAACATTTCCTCCCTCCTATTTGCACTAGGGTCCCAGCAGTGGAACCATTTGTTGACACAAAACCCAGTCGACACGGGTCCTCTCTCTGTCGACACCCAAACCATCGCTATATTCCTGCTCATTGGCCCAAATGGTTGATTGTCTACAAGTAAGTTAGTAATTTGGTAACCCTAGATGCCCTAGGTTATAAGGGTGTGTTTTCCTAAACAACACTGCTGTATGAAGGAGGACCATGTATCTCTTTATTAATTTAGCACAACATTTATTCCACGGATCTAACCATTCAACTTATGCATTAATAGAATTATATTATCATTTAACAAATCTCATTATCATACCGGAATCACAGCAAAACCATCGATGCACAAACATATCTAATAGTATAACATCATTTTAAGTAGGAAAACATCACATCATTCATAGATCCATATCGCATATACACATTTCATTCATAATTGGATCTCAGAAAATAGGAAAATAGGAAAAGACACAATGATTCTTCTCAACCTCCATCATGTCATATTAGCCTTCGCAACAAAAATACAAATTCTCCAAAGCAACTCTTCAACTCACATGCACAAATCAAACTCAAAAGTATGCGCAAGAAAACCAACTAAAGTAGTGTATAAAAAGATCAAAATGTTCTCTAAGAAGTAGAAGCCTGGAACTCTTAACACTTGCAACTCTACATCTACTTATATGCTTACGCATTTACAATGGTGGTCCACGTAATGTACAATTGCAAAGACAATGGGAACCTACCCCTTGGTCCGTTGAAATATTCCCTTTCTTCTTCGCTATAAGATTTAGTTGTATCGATCGTGAACTTAGTAATATATCCTTCCAAGATACTGTCAAGCTAGACTTCAACATCCCATGATGCTACGTTGTCTACCTCCTGCAACTCTTGGATCAATTATGGGTTCTTGTATGTTTTCTCACCTCCTTGGAAATTTGTCTTGTGATAGGTCAATTGCACCAACGAATCATACAAGATGATCAGAAATTAAGATAAAAAGTACTCATGTGGACCATCTTGCATATAATCTTCCAGCCACCTATTCGTCGTTAGTCCAAGTTTGTGATTTTCTTTCTCAGGAAACTCCCATATCTTTTGGTCATAACAATATTGGATTTATGGTCTCATCGGATTCCAAAACATGTCCTCCCTCCTCTTTGCACTAGGGTCCCAACAGCAGAACCATTTGTTGACACAAAACCCAGTCGACAGGGGTCCTCTCTCTGTCGACACCCAAACCATTGTGATCTTCCTGATCACCGGACCAAACATGTTTTACCCCATCTGACAACACCCACAGAGAAGATGAATTCTCACCTGAGATGTTCGATGAAGCATTGATGAAACCAAGTTTCAATTGTATGAAGGAGGACCATGTATCTCTTTATTAACTTAGCGCAACATTTATTCCACATATCTAACCATTCAACTTATGCATTAACAGAATTATATCATCATTCAACAGATCTCATTATCATACCAGAATCGCAGCAAAACCATTGATGCGCAAATAGATCTTATAGTATAAAATCATTTCAAGTAGGGAAACATCACATCATTCACAGATCCATATCGTAGATACAAATTTCATTCATAATTGGATCGTAGAAACTAGGAAAACAGGAAAAGACACAATGATTCTGCTCAACCTCTGTCATGTCATATTAGCCTTTGTAAAAAAAATATAGATTCTCCAAAATGGTCCTTCAGCTCACATGCATAGATCAAACTCAGAAGTATGCTCAAGAAAAGCAACTAAAGCAGTGTCTAAATAGATCGAATCATTCTCCAAGAAGTAGAATCCTATAAATCTTAACACTTTCAACTCTACATCTACTTATAGGCTTGCGCCTTTACAATGGTGGTCCACTTAACCAACTTCATAACTACTTATTAACCAAAACTACAAAATAATGACCACAATACACATAATGCAGTCCAAAATGACAAAAAATACATAAAATATTATAATTCTAACTTGTGCGTTGTTTTCCACCTTGCGCTGCATCTTTGACCTTACGCAGCATCCACGATGTTGCATAGCTATCTTACCCCAAAAAAGTCTGTCAGTAACCACCTTGCTTAATAGCTCTGATTGTGTTGGCCCTAGGAAATCAACAGAGTTCCTAGCCCCCGATTCCAAAAACCAATAATTCCAATAACAACATCCTTGTTCTATTTCCATTGTACCAGATATTTCCCCTTCCTATTTTCATATTTTTCCCCTTCCTCTTTTCAACAAGTTTTTCCCCTTCCCTTTCAAATTTATTTTCCCCGAAAACGTAGATCGAAGATCCCTGACTACTCCCTCCAACATTTCCTATATACCCATCTTCCTTATGCTTCCTTCAGCCTTACTCCACCTCCTTCCCCCTATCTCCTCGATACCCAAACCCATTAATCCCCTTTCTGCTATTCAACATAATTTAATATTTAATATGTTTATCACATCTTGTTTTATCTCAATTAGTTCAAACAATAATGTTTATTAATTAGTTCTATCAGGTTGACTTCAATTATTTACTAATTCATATGAATGACCACTACTGGATTAATTTATGAGGCTTATCTTCTTAATTGACGGATCCACTTGCCACTTATGTTTTAAATGTTTTTAGGATAAAATAATAATTAATAAGCATGACTTGACATAATAAAGATCCCAATGTCTTGATCACTTAGTAAAAATCCGATTATGACAATGATGTTCTGATTTGCAAATATGTTTAAATATTCATATAATATTAATATAATAGTATTTGATTTGGACAATTCACCCATAATTTGTTTAAAATAATAATATTATTCCACTTATCCGAAGAGGCAGAATAATCCGGATATTGTAGTAATTAATTTAACTAGTATTAAGAAATTGCTTATTCCATAATAGTTTAAAAGAACAATAATCCTTCATAATTTTGTGATTAATTATTATTATTATTATTGAATAAATAGTAATAATAATAATACATTCACCAATTGTTTGTTTTAGTTTTTAAGTGACAAGTTACCAACATAGTGCTTTTACACCTTTAGACAAGTATCCTTAAGGGTAAAACTAATTGTAATTAATAATTCATTAGTACAATTGTACTGTCAAATATGGAGCGATGTTCATGCTTACTTACAACAATTTTTGACAATAATTTCCACCGACGACACTTAGTAAATCATTTATTGTAGTGCTCGTGTACAATTTAAGGAACATTAATTGACTAGTTTAATACATAGTTTACAAGTCTTAACTTCCATTATCAACATATAATAACTTACTATTTCGTAACAACTTACATGATTATTTAACCTTCTCATTAATTGTATAACGATACCAATGTATATATGAAAAGTCTACATTTGTGGTCATTGCATGCACAGATCACATATGTACTATAAGTAAGCATATCTTTCCTATGCATATATGTTAATTAACAATCGCAATGCAAACATAATAGTCATAGATACTTAACATAATCATTTAATCAATATGATTTATCTAATTGTTTAAATAATCAAGATTCAACATCATTATACATATATTTACAGTAATCAATTTATCAGTTACATTCAAGGGAGGGATACCTACTACCACTACATACTATCGTAGAACCCCCAATTATCAACAATACTAGATAACACATCCTCCCATGATATCCTACTACATTCACCCTATCCTTCCTTTGCTAGTACAGATGTGGTGTCGGCTTCACCGACCTAGACCCATATAGAAACTGAGAGTGTTGGAGTTGGCTAAACAGTGGACCCAACCCCTCCTAGCAGACATTTGACCATGATCATCACATGTCTAGTGGAGCATGACTCAACACAACCCTCCTATGACCTCGGGGTATCATAAAAAACATATGGTGGGAAATACCTTTATCGCTCTCAACATACTAGGTCTATACCCTGTCAAAATCACACTATGTTGTTATTGAGATTATTGGTTTGTGGCATCATATTATCCTGTCGATTGCTAATATTTATTGCTTAACACTCACTTATTCTTCATATCATATCAAGTATATGGCCATCTCATAACCCTTGTGTCTTGCAAATTAATATTTTGAAATCATATATTTCTAACAAATATCTCTATTTGATCAGTAGTTGATTCATATCGTCAACAACATTTCATTTCATCACATAACATCATTAAAATTATCACATTAAGGGTTGGTATCTATGTACCACATCATATATATCATATCTCATCAATGACAATAAGTAACGCACAATATCATTATAAAGGAAGGAAATCTCATGATAATTACGACATCAAAATCAAATAATCATAGTAAAATTTCATAAGAACGGTAAGATCATCACATCATACTTGTAGTATAAGAATAAGCATATTTACATTATTAGTATAGTAGTAACATATAATCAAGTCTAATTTTCCAAAACATAGTTTACTCAGACTAGTTGAATCCAACAAATAATAAGCAAAATAAAGTGCCGTGTGTATAACAGTAAACATGCCTAATAAAAATATGGGGTGTTACAGTATTCATATCTGATAATTTATGTTTAGCCATCAAGAAGCATTCATATGGTTCTCCTTCATCACTAGAAGATGATTTTCAAAGGTTTTCTCAACATGTTTTTTTTCTGCACAGCATTGGAAAACAAATACATGATTAAGGAATATACAATACCTCCAACAAGTTTTTCAGCCATAAGTAATACATTGAGCTTATTCAAGTGAAGAGATTCATTTAATTTATGTTCCATTTCCATTCTTGAGGGAGCATTTTCCCCATGAGATTTTGCCTCTTTCCTTGTTTTACATGAACAAATAAATTTGTAAAGGGTGACCTTAGCCTTTGTTGTTGGGCCTTAATCTCCTTTTATTTCTCACATAACTTGGGATTAAGGGGGCTGTTACATTACTCAACCCATCTAGACATTAGGATTAATCATTATTTGATTTCCCTAAGTTCCTAGACATTGTTATTCACCCCTAGCGAGTTTCCTAGAGCATTGTCCTCACGGTTTTCAACATCTAGACACACTAATTGTCATATGTGTTAAGATATAATATTCTAAGCTAGATATCATTAGTGTTTAATCCAAATTCACAACAATAGAATATGCAGAATCATTGAAAGAAACACAATCACAAGATAGACACAGTATTTATCCTGGAAAACCCTCAAGGGGAAGAAAACCCAACAAAACTTCCTCTATATAAGATGTATAAGATAAAAACCCAAAATAGGTATTCTCCTCCTTGCTGATCTATATCCCTCTCCTATGTGTTACTCAAGTGAGTGAGTCTATGTTATAATGAGGAACGCAGCTCCTCTATTTATACACTTTAATTCACTTGAATTTTACCCTAACAAGTTAGCCCCACTAAACTGACAGGGTCTACTTCACCTAGGAAGACTCAAAAAAATATAATATTATATTCATTGGGAGATTATTGACCCGAATTACAATGGATACTTTACCTCATGACTCTATGATGACCAATTACAATAATAACATCTCCCTTGGGGTACATCACAGGGATAATTTTAGGGGCGAATTTTATCCCAGTGGGCTATTTTTCCATGTTTTTCTCCCAAAAAAGATTCGCCATTTTGCATTTTCTGAATCCCTGTTTCGCCCAATTTTGATGGGGTAAAATGTTTTCACCCTAAAAATCAGAAACATTATTATATAAACGATATAAAATCCTTGGAAATTAAAATATTTTTTGAAAAATATCACCAATCATTTTATAGTTGGTGTTTTAAGAATTGGTAATATTCGCCAACATTTATACACTTTTAAATAAGTATGGTTCCTTCAAATGATCCTTGGTACATCAGTAAAATACATTTAGAATATCCTTTAAAGTTGCAATATTTCAACACTCCCCCTTAACTAGAAGGGTATTCTACTAACAACATCATCATCATCATCTATAGGAGCAATGCGAGAGAAAATATTTAGTAGTATCAAGGTAATACATCTATATGTCATAGAAAGTTTTCAACAATTATCAGCAACTCGAACAGTTGCTCTTCAATGGCTTCATCTTTTGCAGCACATGACCACTTGATCCTTTTGTAGCAATGCTTTGATCTTCCAATCATTTGTAGTAGTACTTTGATCTTCTCGTTCCTTTGCAACAACACTTCGATCTTCTCGATCCTTTGCAGCAGCACTTTGATCTTCTCGATCCTTTGTAGTAGCACTTTGATCTTCTTGATCCTTTGCAAAAGAACTTTTATATCCTTAATACTTTGCAGCATATCTTTGATCTTGTTGATCCTTTGAAGTATCACTTTGATCTTCTTGATCCTTTGCAGTAGCACTTCGATCTTCTTGATCCTTTGCAGCCGCACTACCAGCAATACACATGATCTCTTTGCAGGATGATCAATCCCTATCACTTTACGACATAGGTCCAAGGATGATTCAATCCTCTATAACCCTACTCCCCCTTAATGAGTAGGTTCCATAGTTCTGATAATTTTGATCTACAGCAAGATCTAGGAGCCTTACATAAACTCACAAATCGAATTACTTGCAAACACAACACAAAAAAACATGAAAGAAGAACAATTTTACACATGCAATGTGAACTGAAACTGGTTATTATCAGACTTTCTAACATCTCAATATGTTAGTAACAGGTTTATATTAGATATGAAGTGGTTCATGAGGATTAGGAGGCCCAAAATGACTGTACATGTGAAATTGGCCAAATTGGCCTCAATCCCCCCTATGTGGGCCAAACTTGCTCCAACTCAGCCGAAATGGTCATGAATGGAGGTGTGGACATAGCTGAAGTGACTTGGAGAAATGATTACTCCTTGGAGAAAAATAATGTGAGTGAGAGGCTCTAGGTGGGAATTAAATGCTCAAAACAGTATAAAATTGGGCTAAATCCACCCCTAGCACTCCTAGTTAACCACAATGACCAAATTCAATGAATGGGAGTGCACTAGCAATGGATGAGGGTGCACATGTGGATTTTTACTGACCTGGATCACTCATGTAGGTGTGAATGCTCCAATTTAACTGGTTATTTTTCCCAATTAAGCTACCTAAGTCGAAACCATAGTATATTAATGCACAAATGCAAATAAAATTGACTAGGGACTTGGAATAAGGTACTAAGTGGTGGATTACTATTCCAACACCCACCCTTAACCAAAAAATTAGTACAACTCATGAAATAAAGTTGGATTCCTTGGCAACAAAGGCTCAAGTCCCGTCAATACATAGCAGAAATTTTATGTGTCCATTTGAAATGAGGAAAAGAAGGAAAACCTCATGGGACAAAACCTTCCCGCAAGAATGAACATGGGGATGAAACCTACAAAAAATAGCATCAATCACCATCCATCACTCACTCCAAGAAAATATCTCAAGTGAGTGAAGGTATTCTTAGTGAAACTCTTGGTGAATATGTCGGTAGTTTGCTCGGTGGATGGGCAATACTGCAAGGAAATCACTCTATCATGCACTAAGCCCTGAATGTTGTGCATATGGATATCTATATGCTTTGTTCTCTGCCTCTGAACTAGATCAGTATATATATTGATGGAACTTTTATTGTTCACCCAAATTTTGGTAGGAGAATCAGTAGAAACACCAAAATCTTGAAGAATTCCTTGCAACCAAACACACTGTGTGGCTGCATTCACTACTTCCCTGTACTCAGACTATGCTAAAGAAACAAAAATGGTATGTTTTTTCTTACTAGAACAGAAAATATGTCCTTCAGAAAGCATGAAAATAAAACCTGAATTTGATTTTATGTCCGTGGGATCTCCAGCCCAATCCGAATCAGAAAATCCAGCTAGTTGAAGTGAAGAACTAGCTGCATAGTGCACCCCAAAACTCTTTGTTCCTTGGACATATTGGAGGATATTTTTGTCTTAATTCCAATGGAACTCATGTGTTTGGTACATATACATTTCTATATAACTTACATCATAAGACAAATAATGTCTTATATATGTAGGGTACAGCAAACTACCAACTAGTTGCATGTACAATGTACAATCTACCAAAGGAGAATTGCCAAATTCACCTAGTTTAATGCCATAAAGGGAAGGGAAATTGGATACCTTACAATCAGCAGTATTAAAGTTATTTATCATTTCTAAAGAATACTTTGGTTGAATAAGCATGATTCCTCTTTCATATTTCTCAATTTCCAATCCCAAAAATTGTCTTCGCAACCTAGATCTGTCATTGCAAATTCATTGTGTAGGGATGCCTTGATTGATCCAATTTGATTGTTGGAGATCCCTGTAATTAAGAGTTCATATACATATAGTACAATAACCTGAAAAATACCATCATGTTGCTTCAAATACACATTTATATCAGATTTTCATCGAATGAAACCAATTGAGAGCAAGAAATCATCCTTTTTGCATACCAAGCCCTAGGGGCTTGCTTGAGTCCATATAGTGATTTCTTCAACCTGAAAACAAGTGAAGGATCCTCTTTGAAACCTTCAGGTTGTTGCATTTAGATCTTCTCATGTATCTCACCATTTAATAATACACCCTTGGCATCCATGTGGTGCACTTTCCAACCCTTACTAGCTGCAATTTCTAGAACTAGTCTTACTGAATCCATATTTGCAACCAGTGCAAAGGTTTCAGTCTAGTCCACACCATGGAATTGAGAGTAGCCCTTAAAAACTAATCTGGCCTTGTACTTCACATATGAACTATCAACAGCATGTTTTTTTTTGAAATATCCACTTGCATTGAACAAGCTTCCTCTTGGGAGGAAGGGGAACCAATTCCCATGTTTCATTCTCTTGGATGGAATGGAATTCTTCTTCCATCGCTCATTGCCGTCTTGGATCATGAAAATCTTGCTGATATGACGGTGGATAATATCCAATCTGCATATAATAGTGCTCAACAAGAGAACTTTCACTTTCATAGGAAGCATGGTTAGATTGATATCTAGTCTTCCTAGGCTCTTGGGTATTGCCTACTAATTCCCTTGCAGCTTGTATAATTTTTTCTGCCCACTTGGGCCATGATTATAACACCCCAGTTTTGATCCTGTTTGCATTAAATGTATATGATGTATATATATTTTAATTAATCGTGGTGTGGAGAAAAAGGAAAAATCCCCACCATCGATTTAGCATTTAATGTTCCGGCAATTAAAATCATTGCCGATGGTATATCGTGATATCCGACACATTATAGTTTTGGCATCATGTAACTATGCATTTTAATTAAAATGAACCCCAACCAGCTATGTCAATGCAACCATAATGAAAAGGGGCATGATTTTCCTAAGGATAAGGAGGGGGAATTATTAAACTTTAGGACAATGGGGAAAATCCAAGTGCCAGCTGTTAAACCCATTTAGTTGTCACCCACCCTTTTGACTTACTCACCTTTCCTTGTCTCAATCAGCCAACTACCACATTAAAACCTATGATGTTAGTTGGGAAGTTATTGCTGGACAATGGTGTGTGGAAGGATTGTCAATCCTTTCCCACATGCACACTCCACCAGCAGAATCTTTCACCTCATGTGGGTAGGGAAAGCACCACGACCCCATTCTTCATTGTTTCTTCACGCAGAGAGTTGGGGAAGCCGTTTTTTGGCATTTGCGATTTTCCTGTGTATGTGCCATCCATGTTTTGGGTTGTTGTGGGTTCTCGTTTATGATTGGGATTACTGGACATGCTATAATCACGCACAGGCTGGGAATTCACCTCCACGCGGGTTGTTTTTCTTTCCTCACGCGGCTGAGAAATCGCTGTTGGTTTCCCCATGATTTTGGTTTGCTGTGGGATCATTTACATTTTTGGGCTACTATGGGTTCTTATTGAGTCATTTTGGCCATGATATGGCCAAGAACAACTCAGGAATTGGATTTCCTAGTCAGGGCTACGTATTACCCAAATTGTCACCTCGGTTGTTCTATGGTGTTTGATTTTCTTCCCCAGAACTATGAATCTCTTGTTTTGTTGTGTGTATGCAGTGGTTGGTATTTGGACTATGTTGGAGTGGGAATGAAGGATTGGTATGCTTGATAAACCTGGTGTGTTTGGGAGCCACATAGACAGAGCTACAGGGATGGCTTTCTTCTCCACAACCCATAAATAGCACTAGAAGGGAAGTCAGGGCCTGAGGGATTGTGTAGCAGAGAAGAAACTGATTTCCTTGTGTTGGGTGTGTGTGGGTGTCCTAGAAGTCAGGATAGTTCTGATGTAGGTGTCCTTAGCTCTTCAATGAGCCCACCAACTTAGCATGCAGCTTTCCCTAGCTCCCTGATGGCCTGATAAGCCCAATTGTGTTGGATTGGTTGATTTGTGTGCTTTGGCTGTGTGTGAGCCTGCTTAGTTCCTTATTCCTTGGGGAATCATGTCCAACTCGGGGGTGGCAGTGTTGCTGAGAGATTAAGGAGCACAATGGCCCCTGGTTGGGTGGAACGTTGTAGTGACGTAGTTGGTTGTGGGACAAGTTCTTCATAAGATAAGTATTCTTGTGTTCAATATCTACAATCATATTTGATGTTTAATGAATTACGATGAACATGTTGAATGCCTGAATGTATGTTTTGCTTCTGTTGTATGATGAATAATTATGCATCTCTACATGTTTTACTTCAAAGAATTTTAGTTTTTATGTATGTACATGTTCATGGGGCTAGTTACCCGGATAGTTAATGGTATGGTAGCGTCCTCTTCATCGGTCGGAGGGTCAGGGACGTTACAGTGTGGTATCAAAGCCCATGTTGCAGCATGGGCCTCAATGGGTCATGAGTAATTAGTGACAGAGGAAAGTTACCCTCTGCCCAGCAGAAGAAAAATGAGAAAATCAGAGAAAGTGACAGGAAAAAAATTTCAGAAATTTTTTCGTAAGTATGAAAATTATCAGATGGCTTAGGATGAAGCCCATCCGATACGTCAGATGACTTAGCTGAAATCTCATCTGATACACCGGATAACCTAGGTGGAATTTCACCTAATAAATAACTAGCAGAAAGAAAATTTCAAAAAAAAAAACAAAATGGTCGAAGTTTGAAATTTGTCGGTGGTCTCGGCTGAGAGGAGCCGACGGTCTTGGTTGGGTTGAGCTGAGGCACATCCGACAAGGAAACTGGAGAGAGAAACCTGTAAATTTTTTGGAAATCTTTGGAAGGCGTTTGATGAAGCCAGCCGATACATCGGCTCAGGTTAGCTAAAGGACTTCCAATGATGCCGGCGGCAGAAAGAAAAAGAAAAAAATTAAAATTTTTCTAAATCCAGGAAATATTGGAAAAGTTTTTCGATGTCTCTCGAGAGAAGTTCTCCAAGGCATCTCGGAATACGTTCGCTGAAGTGGAGCCAAGGTGTCACCAAGGCTCACCTGAAGGATTCCCAAGCATCGGAAAAGGATAGATGATCAAGTAGCCGATGCGGCGGCGGAAGACAGAGGAAGATAAGAAGAAAAATTCAGAAAATTTTCTAAGTACAGGAAACGTCGGAAGAAAATAGAGCATCGGTCAGCCGATGTGTATCGGAAGCTAGAGGAAGATCAGTCCGAAATGTCATAAAAAAAATAGAGGATTGGTCAGCTGATGTGTACTGGAAGCTAGAGGAATATCGGTTCGAAACATCGAAAAAAAATAGAGGATCGGTCAGCTGATGTGTATCAGAAGCTAGAGGAAGATTGGTCTGAAACTTCGGAAAAAAATAGAGGATTGGACAGCCAATGTGCGTCGAAAGGTAGAAGAGGAATGATCTAATGTGCATGGGAAGAAAAATGAAGATCGGTCTTCCAAGGTATCAGAAGCATTGAAAACTAGTGATCTGATACATCAGATGGACAGCTGGGAAGGGATCCGATATGAAGGAAAAAAAATCTGAGTTTTTCAGCAGTTTTTCAGTGGATTTATAGGGCCACGAAGGAGGAAAATGGCAGCGATCTTATGCGCCATATTGCGTGAAAATAAAATATTTACAACAACAAAAAAATGAGGGCGCTGCCCTCAACCCACCCTAGAGTGGAGGAAGCCACAAGGGGGAAAGCTCCCTTGACCCCCGTCATCCCCCTGAGACAGCTGTTCTTTGAGGAAGAAAATTATATGTTTTGGGAAAAGTTGTCATTTTATGATTTTTCCAAGAGAAGGTAAGTAGTTCTGATTTGTGTAAATTTTATACAGCTAACAGTTGTGTTACTAACACGTTTGCAGAATCATAGTCACCTTCAAGGGCAGAATTCCAGGTAGTGCGGTTTGGTAAAGTAAGTTGTGGTTCATCCACGAGAACCCATGATAGATATGATGCTCGAGATTCCTACGAGTGTGCACAATATGCCATGGGATAAAATTTCCAAGTTGGAAATGATGACATAGAGTCTAATGGAAGGATATTCCAAGAGACACTGCCAAATATTGTAGCCACCATGAGAAGCTTGATTAAATCCTAGGAAGAGCAGCATTGGTTGAATGCTGCTATGTTGAAGAGTTTGACAAACTTGCAAAGGAATATAGACTCTAGATAGGGTACATTAAAAATCGAAGGCAGTAAGAGTAGTACCAAATGAAGAAGAAGGAATTCTAGTAGATCATCTAACTCCAAAGAATCCAGTGGGGATTCAAGCTCTTCTTCTTGTAAGGGAAAAAAAAAGAAGCACCTTAGCGATCGCTCTCGGGATGAGTTTAAGAAGGCTAAAACTCCTACATTTTACAGTGAGGTAAATACTGGACAAGAGGATGAAGCTTGGCTTCTTGGGATAAAGAAGTACTTCCAAGTTCAGGATTATTCGAGAAACATGAAGGAAAGGGTTGCCATATTCAATCTGAATGGAAGAGAATCCATTTGGTGGGAACACTTCAAGCAAGCAAAGAGGATTAGTGAAAGGAGAATTAAGTGGAAACAGTTCAAGAATTATTTCAAGCAGAAATACCTATCTGACAGGTATTATGATGACAAGATTAAGGAGTTCCATGAGATGAGATTGGGATAGAAGACCATGGAAGAGTATGCAAATAAGTTCTTAGAATTGTTGAGGTATGTCAGGTACATCAAAGATGAGAAGGTGAAGATCCAGTGTTTCCTTAGTGGATTGCCTCAGTCTTACAAAGACATAATTGAGTTTTATGAACCTACAACTCTTGAAGAAGCAATAAGGAAGGCTAAGTATTGCTATGAGAAAATCAAAGGTAACCTAATCACCATAAGGCCTGGAAGGACAATAAGAATGAGAAGTTTGAACAAACAAAGAAAGGTTTCAAACCTTCTAACTTTAGGAATCATCAAAGTCATCCATCCCAAGCTGCGAGTAAACCAGTTGGAGTGATAGGAGAAAAGACTAAAGATCCACAACAGAATAGAGGACCACTCCAATGTTGGAAATGTGGATGACCCCACATGCACAGAAGTTGTCCACTCAAGAATGAGAGTTCAAGGCCAGCTTACAACATTCAAGAAGCAGAAACAGTGAGTCAAGTAGCAAGGGCAGCCCCTAGGATTTATGCAGCACTGGAGGACCGCCAGGAAGATCACCAGTCAACTGTGATTGAAGTTGTAGGTAAGATTGTTGAGCAATTTGTTTCTATTTTGATTGAACCTGGTTCTACTCACAGTTACATTACCCCTAGAGTAGTGGATAATTGTGCTTTTAAGAAAGTAAAGCATAGAAATTCTTGGTTAGTTCAGCTAGCCACTGGAACTAAGAGAAAGGTTAGTGAAGTGATAGAGAAATGTCCATTGGTCATGAATGGATTGGTCACTTGTGTAGATCCGAATGTTCTACCACTTGGTTCCTATGATGTTCTCATTGGAATGGATTGGTTAGAAGCTCACAAGGTAAATCTTGACTGTTACAATAAGACTTTTGAATGCATGGATGAAGAAGGGAACCCAAAAGATGCTAGAGTTGAAGATGCAACTGCAAGAGTTGGTGGAAAAGAAGTATATTAGGCCGAGTGTGTCTCCTTGGGGAGCACTAGTTCTATTTGTAAAGAAGAAATATGGTACACTTAGGTTGTGTATTGATTACAGACAGTTGAACAAAGTTACTGTGAAGAATAAATATCCTTTGCCTAGGATTCATGACCTCTTTGATCAAATGAGAGGAGCAAAGGTATTTTCCAAGATTGACTTGAGGTCTGGTTACCATCAGGTGAGAATCAAGGATGAAGACATTCATAAGATAGCCTTTAGAACAAGGTATGGACATTATGAGTTTGTGGTGATACCATTTGGTCTCACAAATGCACCCGCTACATTTATTTGCCTTATGAATAGTGTCTTCAACAGGTATTTGGACAAGTTTGTTCTTGTTTTCCTTGATGACATTCTAATTTATTCCAAGAATGAGGAAGAGCATGAAGAGCATTTGAGATGGACATTGCAATTGCTCAGGGGCCATCAACTGTATGTAAAGTTGAGCAAGTGTGACTTCTATAGATATAGAATTTAGTATTTGGGTCACATTATCTCAAAAGAGGGTATATCTGTGGACCCTGAAAAGATTGAAGCGATTATGAATTGGCCTACTCTAAGAAATGTGACAGATGTAAGATATTTTATGGGACTTGCAGGATATGATCGAAGATTCATTGAAGGATTCTCCAAAGTTGCACATGCCATCAATTCTTTGCAAAAGAAGAGGGTAAATTTTGAATGGACATTGAGGTGTGGAGAAAGCTTCTAGCAGTTGAAAAATCTTTTCACCAGTGCACCAGTATTGAAAGTTTCAGACCCAAAGAAATATTTTGTGGTGTGTATCGATGCGTGCGGAGAAGGTCTTGGAGGAGTCCTTATGCAAGACAACCACGTGATATATTACGAGTCAAGAAAGTTGAAGGAGCATGAGAAGAAATATTCCACTCATGATCTAGAGCTTGCAGCCATAGTACATGCCCTCAAGATGTGGAGGCATTACTTGATGAGTAGAAGATTTGAACTAAGGACATACCATTGTGGTCTGAAGTATCTATTTGATCAACCTACTCTAAATTCCAGCCAAGCGAGATGGCTAGAGTTTTTATGTGAGTTTGATTTTGAAATCAAGCACATAAAGGGAAAATAGAATAAGGTAGTTGATGCACTCAGTAGGAAGGTGCAAGACATGCATGTGGCATCTCTTAGTATTTTCCAATCAGATTTGAGGCAACAGATTGTTAATCGTACTGTTGGAGATGAATTGTATGAGCTGGTAAAAGACAAATTGCAGTAGTAAATTATTGAGAAGAGGTATGGGGGATATAAATTGGAATAAGATGGACTTCCTACTTATAAAGGTAGAATTTATATTCCAAATATAGCAAAGTTGAGGAGAGTTGTTATAGATGAAATCCATCAACCTCCATATTCTGGTCACCCAGGATACCAGAAGACAATTGCTACCGCCAAAAAACAGTACTTTTGGCCAAGAATGAAAAAGGACATGGCTAAATACATTTCAAGGTGCATGAAATGTCAGCAGGTAAAGGTTGAGAATCAACACCCAGCAGGTTTGTTGCATCCTTTGACAATTCCAGAATGGAAATGGGAAGTTATTTCCATGGATTTTATTATAGGATTGCCAATGACTTGGAGACAACATGATTCCATCATGGTTGTGGTGGACAAGTTGACAAAGGCAACGCATTTTATACCGGTGAAGTCTATGCATAAGACTGATGACATTGCAAAGATATTCATGAAAGAGATTTTCAAATTGCATGGATTGCCTAAGGCAATAGTCTTTGACAGAGATGTCAAGTTCACTTCCAATTTTTGGAAGGGGTTGTTTGTAAATTTGGGTGCAAAGCTAAACTTCAGCACTGCATACCATCCTCAGACAGATGGGTAGACAGAGAGAGTTAACCAAGTGCTTGAAGATATGATTCACATGTACGTGATGGACAAACAAACCAAGTGGGAAGATTACTTACACTTGGTAGAGTTTGCTTATAACAATGGACAGCAGGAATCCTTGGGGATGAGTTCGTATGAAGCTTTGTATGGAAGAAGGTGTAGGACACCAGAGACTTGGGATAATCCAGTGAACAGGGTTATGCTTGGTCCTGAATTGCTCAAAGAAATGGAGCAAGAGGTTGTTAAGATCAGGCAGAATCTGAAAGCATCCCATGAAAGATAGAAAACCTATGCAGATAAGCATAGGGTGAACAGAGAGTTCAGTGTTGGGGATCATGTTTACCTCGGAGTGAGGGAAAAGAAGAGTTCCTTTAAGCTTGGAATTTGTGCCAAGCTGTCACCAAGATATTGTGGGTCGTTTGAAGTGCTTTAAAGAATAGGGCTAGTTGCATATAGACTTGCATTGCCTGCTAGCACTAGAGCTAATAATGTTTTTCATGTTTATTTGCTTAAGAAATATATACATGATCCTAACCATGTGATAAATTGGGATGTGATTCAAGTGGAACTCGAGGGAGAGTTCCAAATCGAGCCAATGTGCATCCTTGAAAGGAAGGTCACACTGCTCCGGAACCAAGCCATAAGGTAGGTAAAGGTTCAATGGGAGCACTATGGGCCTGAAGAGGCTACGTGCGAGCTGGAGGATGCCCTGTGATTGGCACATCCATTTTTGTTCAATTCTGTGGAACACTGAGGCGGTACCAGTGTAGAATTTT
>LPNX010980534.1:0-15801 GCA_001517045.1 Pseudotsuga menziesii | reverse complement strand
ATTATAGTTTTGGCATCATGTAACTATGCATTTTAATTAAAATGAACCCCAACCAGCTATGTCAATGCAACCATAATGAAAAGGGGCATGATTTTCCTAAGGATAAGGGGGGGAGTTATTAAACTTTGGGACAATGGGGAAAAACCAAGTGTCAGCTGTTAAACCCATTTAGTTGTCACCCGCCCTTTTGACTTACTCACCTTTCCTTGACTCAATCAGCCAACTACCACATTAAAACCTCTGATGTTAGTTGGGAAGGTGTGGTAGGAATGCCAGTCCTTGCCCACAGGAACACTCCACCAACAGACTCTTTCACCTCATGTGGGTAGGGAAAGCACCATGACCCCATTCTTCATTGTTTCTTCACACAGAGAGCTGGGGAAGCCATTTTCTGGCATTCACAATTTTCATGTGTATGTGCCATTCATGTTTTGGGTTGTTGTGGGTTCTCATTTACGATTGGGATTACTGGACATGTTATACACACGCGCAGGATGGTAATTCACCTCCACGCGGGTTTTTTTTTATTTCCTCGCGCAGCTGAGAAATCGTTGTTGGTTTCCCCATGATTTTTGTTTGCTGTGGGTTCATTTACGTTTTTGGGTTGCTGTGGGTTCTTATTGAGTTTTTTTGGCCACAATAGGGTCAAGAACGACTCAGGAATTGGATTTCCCAATCAGGGCTATGTATTACCCAAATTGTCACCTCGATTGTTTTGTGGTGTCTGATTTTCTTCTCCATAACTATGAATCTCTTGTTTTGATGTGTGTATGCAGTGGTTGTTTGTTGGACTATGGTGGAGTGGAAATGAAGGCTTGGTATGCTTGATAAACCTGGTGTGTTTGGGAGCCACATAGACAGAGTTAGAGGGCTCACTTTCTTCTCCACAACCCATGAATAGCACTAGAAGGGAAGTCAGGGCCTAAGGGACTGATTTCCTTTTGTTGGGTGTGTGTGGGTGTCCTAGAAGTCAGACTAGTTCTGATGTAGGTGTCCTTAGCTCTTCAATGAGCCCACCAACTTAGCATGCAGCTTTTCCTAGCTCCTTGATGGCCTGATAAACCCACCTATGTTGGCTTGGCTTATTTGTGTACCTTTGGCTATGTGTGAGCCTGCTTAGTTCCTTATTCCTTGGGGAATCATGTCCAGCTCGGGGGTGGCAGTTTTTCTAAGAGATTAAGGACCACACTGACCTATGGTTGGGTGGAACATTGCAGCGACGTAGCTGGTTGCGGGACAAGTTCTTCATAATATAAGTATTCTTGTGCTCAATCTCTGCAATCATATTTGATATTTAATGAATTACAATGAACATGTTGAATGAATGAATGTATGTTTTTCTTCGACTATATGCTGAATAATTATACATCTCTACATGTTTTAATTCAAAGCATTTCAGTTTTTATGTATGTACATGTTCATGGGGCTAGTTACCTAGATAGTTAATGGTATGGTAGCGTCCTCTTCGTCGGTCGGAGGACCAGGGACGTTAAAATGATGGTGAATCATATATAGAAATGTCATATATAGACATATCATTATCATAATTATCATAAAATATATATCATTAATCATCACTTACTTCGTCAAGGTGTTGGGGAGAAGAGGATTCTCCCGGTGCAAGCTCAAAATCCAGTATTGTCTCCTCTTAGAATTGCACACTCCTCTCAATGAAAGTCTTGAGTGTGGATGTGTCAAAGAGATCATAACCCTTTGTATCCTCACCATATCCAAACATTATGCATTCCTTTATAAGTGGCTGCAAATACTTCCTCTTTTCTAAAGGAATTCGAGCCCATTCTCTTTATCCAAAAATTATGAAATTTGAGACATTTGGTTTATGGCCAAACCATGATTCATTGGGAGTTTTTCCTTTGACTGATTTGTGGGCTGCCCTGTTATATATATGTGAATAAAAATTAATATTATCAGCCCATATATTGGGACTTATATCGCTTGCCTCAATTATGCATGTAACCATCTCCTTGAGATATATGTTTTTCCTCTCTGCCACACCATCTTGTTGTGATGTGTAGGGAGTTGAATGTTGCATTTGAATGCCACATTCCTCACAAAGTTGCTGCATATTTTTGTTGACATAATCCTTCCCTTTATCATTCCTAAGGATATTTATCCTATTCCCACTTTGATTTTCCACTAAGGCCTTCCAAATATTCAACTACTCAAAAACTTCAGATTTCAATTTTACGAAGTATACCCAGCATAATCTTGAGTAGTCATCAATAAAGGTGAGTACATACCTTGATCCACCATAGGATGGAGTGGGTATAGGAACAATCAGGTATGAATGTACCAATACAAGAGGTTCTGAGGCTCTCCTTTCCTTCCACTTCTCATAGAAGTGCTTTGGATGGTTCCCAACTACATAGCTAATGCAAGCTCCATTTCATGATTTGATTGGAGGAAGTCCTTCCACCATCTCATCCTTGTGCAATTATTGGAGATACTTGTAGTTCATGTGTCCAAATATTTCATGCCATAGCTTGGAGGTCTCATTTTCATGATATAGGAGCACTTGGTCACTAGAACTAGGAAGAAAATTCGAGAACTTGTACATCCTCTCTTGGTGGTGTGCATACCAAATTTCCACAACTTGGTTGGATGAGATTTCTGTAATCTCTACCAAGTCAGGAGTGAATGTCACTCGCTTGGGTTCTCTTGTATGATTCATTTGATAGACTGACAACAATTTTGTTTCAAAATATAGTACATAGACCACATCACTGAAATAACCATGCTACAAATAAATCCTACCAATTCCCTTGGTCTAGATTTCAGATTCATCTCCCATTCGAACTGCTAGACCAGTATTCGAGTACATGGAAGAGAAGAGATATCTGGTGGAAACCATGTGTCTAGATTCCCATGAATCAATTATTAAGGTTGAGGAATTAGAAGTACCTGCTACCAAGGCATGACATTTCTCCTTGTTGTTTGAACTAGAGGTGCCATCTTTCTTCCTTGCGCCATCTGGGACAGGGATGTTTTTTTTCTCTAGCAGTTGCGCCATATGGTCAATGGTTTTCTTCATGTAGGATCTCTTTGGATGCTATACATTGTAGAAATATGTGCATTTGGTTTTCTCTTTCCCTTTCAATGTCCTTCTCGTTAGGATGATTCAAAACCCCATCACTGGATTTGGTTTTTTCATATTTCCTCTTCTTTGGCAGCTTCAAATTATTTTCCTTCTTCTTTCCCTTGGAGGCATTCGAAACACCCATGGCCAAATATTGATCCTTAGCTTTGATGGTGTCCATTTGGACTAGCTTTTCTTGCTCCTGGGTGAGGGATTCCATGAAGTTGGCTAGTGCTAGAATCTTCCAGATTCAAAGTGTCAATTTTCCATAATGGAAGGTGCTTACAAACACTGAAAATTATGGGCCTAACTTCAAAATGATGGACAGTATCAATTGATCTTATTTCTTCTTGTAACACCTCGGTTTTGACCCCATGGTAGTGAATTTCATATGATGTAAATAGCGTTAATAAATCATGGTGTGTATCTCAAGGAACAGGCCCCACCATCGATTTAGTGTCTTATGTATCAGTGATTAAAATCGATGTCGATGGTTTATGTGCTAGCCAAGAACAATATGTTTTGAGATATCATGTAACTATGCAATTAATAAAAATACTACAACTAGCTATGCACCACAATGTTCAAGAGATGGGGGCATGATTTCACAAGGAATAGGGAGGGGGAAATATTCAAACCTTTGAGCTAATGGGGAAAAGACAAATGTCTAAGGGTAAACCCATAAAGTTCTCAACTACCCATTTTGTCCTTTGTGCCCAGTCATCTAGAAGTTGGTTGGGGAATTCAATGCATGGGGATGGGAAGAGTATGGGAGTCAAATTCGAATTTGGGAAGCCACCCATTTTTGGAAGAAAAAAAATTTGACTTCTTGGGAAAGTAAATGCTTCAGAATGCATTCCCAATCCATTATTCACCCACATATTTCATTCCTCACCCATTCTCATTCGCGTTGGGCTCTCTCACGTAGCCCAAGCTTGCTGAGCTTTCTCCTTCACGTCTTCCTATCATTTTATTCACTTCTCCATGCCCAGAATTTGTTTTCTATGTTGTTGGGAGAATGGGACGAAAGGGACCATGAGTTTGGGGTTTGGATAGGCCATTTTTGCCCTTGTGAGCAACCTAGGAGCTTCCCTAATGTTTTTGTGCATTTTCCCTAATTTCGCCAAGCTGGGGAAACCTTTTTTTGTTGTGCAGTGAGTGAGAAAAGGAGACCCACAATTTGGGTGTGTATGGAGGTCATTTTAGCTCCTACAATGCCCATAAACATTTTGTGAAATCGTTTTTGGTTCCCATGGTGTTTTTCCCCAATTTACCAATCTATTCTTAGTTTCAAACCCATTTTTAGTTATGCTAAATGGAAGGGAGGATAAAACCACGATTTTGGGGTTTATGGCAGTTGTTCTTTCCCACCCAAAGCCATAGACGTCTAAAAAATCAAATTTGATATCAGAGGGTTGTTTTTCCCTTGTTCCATTCTCATTTTGGCTTCCCAGGAACATTTTTTTCATTCCCAGCAGTGTGTTTGGTTGTGAAGTGCATCCTTGCATTGGCTTGGCTGAGTAAATCCAAGAAACCCCTATGTTGGATGGTCTGACTAGTTTTGGATGTGAATTCCTTGGGTTGGATTGTTGCCTTAATAGTCGTGAAACCTAGTTGTTCATTGGCTTGGATGGAAATTCTGGGAAACCCAACTATGTTGTCTTAACTGTGGATGTGGATGTATGGTATGGCTGTGTGTAAGCATGTTGTTCCTTAGTTCCTTGAGGGAATCATGCCCAGCTCAGGGGTGGCAGTGATGTTGAGAGATTGATGAGCACACTGGCCTATGGTTAGGTGGAACATTGCAACGACCTACCTAGTTGCGGTCCAACTTCTTTTCAAGATCAATATTTCTTATGTATTTACCTCTACAACTGTATTTATTGTATGAATTACTATGAACATGTTAAATTCTTGAATGAGTGTGTTTTTCTTCCATTGTTTATTTCATGTATAATGTATCTATGTATTTTTTTAATTCGATGCATTTTTATTATCATGTTCATGGGGCTAGATTTCCTGTTTGACAACAGCAGCAATGTTGGTCGCATCCTCTCCATTGTCAGGATGAGGGGTGGGGACATGACACTTCTCAATCCCACATTGCTTCACCTAAAGAACTAGATACTTGAACTTCATGAAGAACTCCTGGATAGTTTCAAAATGATTTGGGATCAGGCTTATGTGCTTGTTTTCAAGCTAATGTCCTCTCAATTCATCAGTTTTCCCAAAGAGTGCTTCCAATTTAACCCAAAATTCATTTGGGGTTGTCAAACTATCTATATGAAATAATATCTCTCTTGAAATACTCAATATTAGTAATCCATAGGCTTCATCAAGTCTATTGAAGTACTTAGCTTTCTCTACAGCAAAATTTGGCTCCACTTCTATGCCCATGGTAACTCTATAGAGACCCTTGGATCTCAATTGAATAACCATTTCTTCCTTCCAATCAAATAAATTGAAGGGGGTGATCAATATGTGGGTTTCTTTCATTTCTTCCTGCACTAATGGTGAGAAAATTGTTGAAAGTCTTGCAAAAACACTCAATTTTAACTCGAATGTCTCTCAAAAAATGCAGCTCAAACGCTCAAGGTTGATATGAAACTCACTAAAATCCACTCATCTCTGATAACATGTGAGAATTTTGATCTACAATAAGATCTAGGAGCCTTATAGAAACTCATAAATTGAATTACTTGCAAACATAGATATTAAAAAAAAAAAAAAAAACCATGAAAGAAGAACAATTTTACACATGCTATGTGAACTGAAACTTGTTATTATTAGATTTTATAACATTTGAATGTGTTATTAATAGTTTTATATTACATATGAAGTGGTTTGTGACGCTTAGGAATCGCAAAATGACTATACATGTGAAATTGGCCAAATTGTCCTCAATCCCCCCTAGGTGGTCCAAACTCGTTCCAACTCAGCCAAAAATGGTCACAAATGGAGGTGTGGACATGGATGAAGTGAATTGGATCAATTATGACTCATTTTCATGTGTGTGTGTGCAAAATAAGGTGAGTGAGAGGCTCTAGGTGGGAATTAAATGCTCAAAACAGTCCAAAATTGGGCTAAATCCACCCCTAGCGCTCCTAGTCAACCACAATGAAAAAATTCAATGAATGGGAGTGAAACAGTAATGAATGAGGGAACACATGTGGATTTTGACAGAGCTAGAGCACTCATGTAGGTGTGAAAGCTCCAATTTAACTGTTTATTTTTCCCAATTAAGCTACCTATGTCCAAACCATAGTATATTAATGCACAAATGCAAATAAAATTGAATAGGGACTTAGAATAAGGTACTAAGTGGTGGATTATTTTTCTAACAATGGTATCAACCAGCTGAATCATTTACAACTAAATTTTCATCTTGTCCGCACATGACTGCATGAGATATTGTCCATAAGGACTCATCGTAGACCATCCTCATCTTGTTAGAGATAGGACCACTCCAAGCAAGTGTTATACTATGACATCTACATGTGCATGTAGGAATACTCTCCATACAAGAGTATCGTCTACAACTACATATATCAACCCTACCTAGATGTAGGCCCTCATTGTAGGACATCCTCAGCGTGAAATATAGGACCATTCCATGCAAGTGTTATACTACGACGTCCATAAGGAATCATCATAGAGAATCATTAGCACTAAATATAGGACCACACCCAAGCAAGTGTTATTCTATGGAATCTACATGTAAATGTAGGTACACTCTCAATCCAAGAGTAATGTCTACAAGGAGGATCTCGACCGCACCTAAATGTAAACCCTATCATCTGTAAGGGCTCGTCTAAGCATCCTCATATTTAAATATAGGACCACTCTTGAGTGTTATTCTATGGTATCCACAAATGAATGTGGCTACTCTCCATGTGAGAGTAACATTTGCAGGTCCATCCTTAGCTAATAAGGACCACTCTTAGGAATAGAGTGTTATTTCCTGTAATACCATCCTCAAGAGAGGATACTATCATCCACTAGTGAATGTCGGACCTTGTTAGCATCTTCAAGCATACTTGGCCTCTTTCATACTAGAAATTCACTGTCATCCCATCATCAATTACATTCTTACCATCACTCCCCCTTTCGAAGGAGGTTTCATATCATCAACCTACTCACCCTTTGTTCGAGGATGGTTCATATATTCAACATGTTCTCCCTTTCCGAGGAGAGTCCATTTCTTCAACTTGTTCCTCCTTTTCGAAGAGATTCCATATCTTCATCATTTGTACTATAATTATTTTTCCTCCTTGCAAGGAAATTATTTTTGAAGTACACCAAGCTTGTCACAGAAATATTCAAACTTTACTCGATATAGAGGCTTTGTCAACACATCAAAAACTTTCCCATTGATACTCACATATTGGAGCTTTATAGCTCCCTTTTATACCATATCCCTTATATGTGAGTATCGGATTTCGATGTACTTTGATTTATCATGGAACACTGGATTCTCTGTCATCTTTATGCAACTCTAGTTGTCACAAATATTCATTGTGGTATCCAAATCCATTTCAAATAGTCATGACATTAGTTTTCGAAGCCATATCACTTCACAACTAGCGGAGCAAGCTACTATGGACTCTGCTTTAGCTATGTTGAGAGAAACACTAGACTGTTTCTTACTAAACCATGAGATCATGGCGGATCCCAGACAATAACATCCACCTTAGGTGCTTTTCTTATCTGTGGCACTTCCTGCCCAATCTGAATCTGTATATCCATATAATATGTAGTCATGATCTCTAACATAGTATAGTCTAAATTCTATCGTACCCTTTAGGTACCTCATCACATGCTTTGTAGCTATCAAATCAACCTGACTAGGTTTAACTAGATATTGACTTAAGTTGTTCACAAAAAACCATATATCTAGCCTTGTATTTGTCAGATACATCAATGAGCCAATAATTTGTCTGTACTTATTCATGTCCACTGACTCTGATGATTCATCAGATAACATCTTCATGATGGTTTCCATGGGTGTGGCCATGGCTTTACAATCCAACATATCAAATCTTTTCAAGATTTCGATTGCATACTTTCCTTGGTTCAGAAATATTCCTTCTGGCCTCTGCCACACTTCCAGTTCAAAGAAATAGTGCATCAATCTAAGATATTTCATCTCAAATTATTCGGTTAGCTTCTTCTTTCTTTATGTGATCTGTTTCCCATTTCCAGTCAGAAATAGATCATTTACATATAGTAATAGTATGGCAGGTTCATCATCCATAATCTTCACATAAAGGTTGGGATCATATTTAATTTTGGTAAAATCCCAAGCTTGTCAAGAAGCTATCTGTGAACTACCATACCAAGATTTAGGAGATTTCTTCAATCAATACAGAGCCCTTTTCAACTTACATAAATGAGTCACTCTATCTTTGACTTCAAATCCTTGTGGTTTTTCGATGTAAACCTCTTCCTCAATCATACCATTCATGAAGGTTGTCTTTACATTAATCTGGTGTAGATCCCACTTCACCATGGAAGCAAGTGTCATGATGGTTCTGATGAAAGTGTACCTTGCTACTGAAGAAAATTTCTCTTCTTAATCAATCCCCTGTTTCTGAGAGAATCCTATAGAAGCAAATATTTCCTTGTACTTTTCAATCCTTCCATCAATAGCATGTTTTATCTTGTAGATCCATTTCGAAGATACCACACTCATGTTTTCATATTTGGGTACTATATCCCAAACATCATTCTTCATTATTGACTGGTATTCTTTTTTCATTTCTCCCCCCCACTCCTTCTTATGTGCAGCTTCCTCGTAGATGGTGGGTTGTTGATCTACAAGATCACACATCAAAGATACATAACTAGAGTATGGATTTGATCTTTTGCTTGTTCTTGTGGATACTTGTGGAGCTCCATATCTCTCTTCTTCTTGTATGATTTCTCTTACCCAAGTATATTTTCTCTTTCGAGATATATCCATAGTAGGAGGTTCCTAAGGTTCTAGCATATCACGATATTCAAACACTACTATTTGAGGAGATGGTTTGGGTTCTACCTTTCTGGGAGGTACATCCTCTTCATGTACTACTTGAATTTGACACCTTCTGGATTTATTAAGAGTTGTCCCTTCATTAAATGTTACATCCCTACTAATATCGATATGATGGAATACTTAAATGTATATCCTGAAGGCTTTAGAGACTTCACAGTATCCATCAAATATTCCCTTCTTTCCATAAGGATCCAATTTGGTTCTCTTCTCTTTCGGAATATGTTCATATACTGGAAAGCCAAGTATCTTGAGATGTCTCACTTCAGGTTTCTTTACTGTATACATTTATTTGGGAGTCTTGAATCCAAGAACACTGTGAGATAATCTATTTTCCACATACGAAATTGTTATTATTGCTTCATCCCATAGGTGCATGGGGAGTTCTTGGTCATGAATAATTGGTTTGACTACTTCCATAATGGTTCTGTTATTTCTTTCTGCAAGATCATTCTGTTGAGGATTGTAGGGAGTGGTTAGTTCCCTCTTGATTCCTTCCTCTTTGCAGAATGCTTCAAATTATTTTGAAGTATATTCTCCACCATTATATGATCTCAGTGTATTGATTCTTCTTTCTGAATGGTTCTCTATTAAGGCTTTGAATTCCTTGAATTTCCCAAACACTTCACTCTTGTTCTTCAAGAAGTAGATCCATGTATTTCTTGAATAGTCATCACTAAATGTGACATATTATTCATATCCACTTAAATATGTGAAGGGAATATGACCACATACATCAAAATGAATTAATTCCAATGTACCTTTAGTATTTGTTTCACTTTTCAAAAATGAATTATTTAAGTTATTTCCTCTTGCACAACCTTTTCAAGTTCCATCATGATCAATATTCAGATATGGTAACCCTGTTATACCTTTCTCACATAGGTCAGTGCTTTGTAGTTGATGTGAGTAAGCCTCATATGCCATAGTTCACTTGATCTAATGGTATCATGGACAAGGGTTGTCTCTGGATTTCCTTTGAGTTTGTATAGTCCTCCTTCTTCTTCACCAATGACCAAAACATCTTCAAGTTTGTTTCGTTTGGACCACATAAGCACTTGTCCGTCTATGAAAGCAACTCTATATCATTTCTTATCTACTGCGGAGATGGAAAGTAGGTTCTTTTTCAAACCTGGTACACGTTGTACTTCCTTCATCTTCATGGAAGTTCCAGAGTCAACCTTGTAGTTTGATTCACCAAAAAATTCGATGGGATATTGATATTCATATCCTAATGATACTTTCTGAGGAGAGCTCTTTTCTTCAAGTATTGATAGATATTTCTTCTTCCCTGTCATGTGATTTGAAGCACACCTATCAATAAGCCATGTATCTTCTCTAGGTGTTACAGACCCAGAGAGTGCAGAGAATAGTACATATTCTTCTTTGAATGTTTATGATTACCCTTCTTGAAGTTTTATTTGTTTCTTCCTTTAGTATGGATGGCTAGAGCTTGATCATCTTCTCTTAGTAGAGCTTCTCTATTAGCTACTCTAGCTTCTTCGTGAATGCAATATTCCCATACAATGTCAAAATTCATACTTTATTTTTTGAATGAGTCCCAAGGTCTGGTGAGACCATTGAAAGAAAACATAACTAGTTCATCCTCATCAAGGGTGTCTCCAATAGAACTTAGTTGTTTCCTGAATTGGGAGACCCTTGTGAATTAATCTTGAATTGATTCTCCTTTACTCATGTTGGTGCCCTTCAGTTGAGCTCTCAAATTCATCTTTATGTCGATGTTCCTTCCCTCATACATTCTAGAAATTGCATCATGCATTTTCTTTGGTGTCTTCTTAGATGACACTTGAGGGATCAAGTGATCTTTGATAGAATCAGCAATGATCCTCATTTCCTTGATTAGGTCTTTTTCACACTTATCCTTAGCTTCAACTTTAGTTGGTTCTACAACTTCATCCTGGATTTACTTCTCAAGCCCATTGTCTTTAACAATGATACCAATCCCATACTTCCATGCTAGGAATTTCTCTATTCCTTCCAGTTTGTACTCAAGCTTAGTGCTTGGGCCCATCCTATCCAAGAGGTCACTAAAAAATGAAATTTCTCAAAATGAAAATTTTTCCTTACCAGGAGATCCGTTTGACCAAGGAAAGTTGGTTGGTCCACTTGGTTTATGGAGATACCAAATCTTCACCCTTCAAATCTTACTTGCGAGGTTCTAAAATTCTGCAAAATTTATGGCTCTGGTTCTCTGCAATTTTCTGGTTCAAGGCCAAACTAGGGTTTGGCTTTCCTAGACATTCAACCACCCAAAAAATTCAATCCTGGGATCAATAGATTTTCTCTAGGGACGTGAAAATTTCTATGCAAGAAGATATTCCAAATTTCAAACTTTGCAGAAATCCTAATTTCTTCCAAAGGGAGAGGAGAGAGAGTTTCACCTTGTGAAAGTTGTTCTATTCAGGCTAGCTCTGATACCATGTTAAGATTTCATATTGTAGCATATATAACATTAGTTTTTAATCTGGATTAACAATAGTATCATATGCAGAATCACTGAAATAAACACAATCACAATATATACACAATATTTATCCTAGGAAACCCTTAAGGGGAAGAAAACCCAGAAAAAATTCCTTTGTATAAGATGTATAAGATAAAACCCCATAACAGGTATTCTCCTCCTTATTGATCTATCTCTCTCTCTCTCCTATTCACTACTCAAGTGAGTGAGACTATGTTATAATGAGGAACACATCTCCTATATTTATACACTTTAAGTCACTTGATTTTTACCCTAACAAGTCGGCCCCACTAAACTGACTGGGCCGACTTCATCTAGAAAGACTCAAAACAATATTATGTTATATTCATTGGGGTACTATTGACCTAAATTACAATAGAGTATTTACCTCAGGACTCTATGATGACCAATTACAATAATAACATCATGATAGAGGAATAATAACATCTCCCTTAGGGTACACCAGTAAAATACATTTAGAATATCCTTTGAAGTTACAATATTTCAACAATATGAACCTTAATTATCCATCCATGCATGATCTCAAAAGTATAATGCACCTATTATACTTAAATTTAGGGATCAGGAGCGCCTTCCTTGATTCATGCAACTCTAGATTACTCATAGGTAGTTTTGACATCAATTCTTAACTAGTTAACTGATTTATGCACCCTCCTTAATTGTCACTGCTATTTTAGGAGCCAAAAATCTCTAATGCGCCCTGCCTACATTGTTGAAATATTGTAACTTCAAAGGATGTTCTAAATGTATTTTACTAATGTACCCCAAGGGAGATGTTATTATTCCTCCGTGGGGATGTTACTATTTTAATTGGTTATCATAGAGTCACAAGGTAAAGCCTCCATTGTAATCTGGGTCATTAGTACCCCAATGAATATAATATAATATTGTTTGGAGTCTTCCTAGGTAAACTCGGCCCAGTCATTTTAGTGGGACCGACTTGTTAGGGTAAAAATCAAGAGACTTGGAGTGTATAAATAGAGGAGTTATATTCATCATTACAACACAAACTCACTCACTTGAGTAGTGTATAGGAGAGAGAGAGAGAGAGATCAACAAGGTTGAGAATACTTGTTTTGGGGATTTATCTTATACATCTTATATAGAGGAAGTTTTGTTGGGTTTTCTTCCCCTTGATAGTTTACCAAGATAAATATTGTGTCTATATTGTGATTGTGTTTCTTTCAGTGATTCTACATAAGCTACTTTTGTGAATTTGGATTAAACACTAATGATATCTAACTTAGCATATGAAATATTAACATGGTTTCAGAGCTATCCTAAATAGAACAAATTTCACAAGGTGAAACTCTCTCTCCTCTCCCTCTGGAAGAAATTAGGGTTTCTGCAAAGTTTGGAATTTGAAAGATATGATTCATAGAAATTTGCACCACCCTAGAACACATCTATTGAGACCAAAACCAAATTTTTTGGGTGTTAAATCTCCCAAAATCAATTTTTTGGGTGGTTAAATCTCCAGGAAATCCAAACCCTAGTTTGGATCTGGACCAAAAAATTGCAGAAAACCAAAACTTTAAATTCTCTAAAAATTGGAACCTTGCAAGTAAGATTTTACGGGTACTAAAGGTTTGGCATATCTATAAACCAAGTGGACCAACCAACTCACCTCAGACAAGCGCATCTCTTCGTAAGGTCAGATTTTCATTTTGATAAATTTCAATTTTTAGTGACCTCCTCGATAGGATGGCCCCAAACACTAAGCTTGAGGACAAACTGGAAGGCATAGAAAACTTTCTATCATGGAAGTATAGGATTGGTCTCATTATTAAAGAGAATGGCCTTGATAAGTACATCAAGGATGAAGTTGCAGAACCAACATAAGTGTTGATGTATATGTAACTTCGGAATGTATTCTTCTATGTATTTCATATATTGTAACCCAATGTTTATTCCGGGATGTTTCTATTATGCATTTGAGTCATGTGGTCATGCCCCGATGTTCCGATCGGGAGGATTAATAATGTAAACAAGTCATATCAAGTCATTAGGTAAGTCCCCATAGTTTAGGGGCACTTGGGTTATTATACACTAATTAAGGTGTAGGCTCAAGTAATTAATTATAAGTTAAGCTGACATGGTTGAGTGCACTTCAAGTCAACGGAAGAATATAAATAGAGAGTGAGAGTCTCTCTATTTATCACTTGTGAATTACATCACTTTCTCTCTCTCAAGTGTGGCGCACCTTTGGAGAAGGAAATCTGTGGCTTGACAGAAGACAGAAGGCTGCTATTGTGTTGGGAGGTCATCTTACTGTTTTGGGATCACATCTTGTGGTGATACTATCTTAGAGGAAGTTGAGGGGTTTTCTCCATTTATGGTTTCCCCTCCTAAAAGCTTTGTGTCTCTTGTCTCTTGTGATGTGCTTATGTGATTGTTGTGCTTGTTATTCTCTCAGTGAAAAGATCTTATCATAATGCTAGCTTAAATGATGAAAAACTAACATGGTATCAGAGCTAACCTGAGAAGAAGACATTGTGCACCTACAGGAACTAGGGATTCCTATTTTGTGGATCTTCCTCCACAGATTTTCAGCAAAAGTATGCTAGGATGACTCTCCATTGAAGGGTGCATCTTTCTGTCGATGCGTAATTCAATTTCAAGCATTTTCAGTTTCGATATGGAAATTATGGCTTTCTACAGAAGAAGAATTTTTGAGTGAGACCAGCATAGAATTGTTCTCCTCATAAAAACCGAAATTTAGAGACCTGGATCAATAAATTTGGTTGGGTGAAACTCCGGGAAAGTCAAACCCTAGTTTGACCCTGAGCTAGGAGAAACCCTAAATACTAAAACTGCTAAGTTTTGGTACAGTCGCTATATTCCAAGATTGGAAAACTCTCAGAAGCTGAAAATTTCAAGGGCCGAAGATACAATCCTGATGAACACTGTGTTTAAAGGGAAGCCTCTGATTCGCTTTATTCCAGGAGATATGATCTCTCCAAGTTAGGGTTCCAGCCTCTTCCAGAAATCATCCATAAACAGGACACCTGGGGAGATCTACAATATCTTGGGCTACAGAGGTCCAAATTAAATTCCTGAAGATGTTCCACAAAGGTCACGGACTTTAATTTCTGTGGTCCAAATTTCAGACTCATAAGATGAACCAGTGACACGTGGCAT
Organism: Pseudotsuga menziesii; assembly: GCA_001517045.1. Lineage (NCBI taxonomy): Eukaryota > Viridiplantae > Streptophyta > Pinopsida > Pinales > Pinaceae > Pseudotsuga > Pseudotsuga menziesii. Next base: position 1,026 of record LPNX010980534.1, on the reverse strand, counting down.
GTCGTACAACTTCGCTGTTCTGAACAGTCCTGTAACAGGTCACCTTGGGAAAAGGATCATAAATCCAAAATGGAGAAACCAATTCTGATGAAACCTACGGTGTTGGATCAGGGACATGCGAGGTTAGCTCAGTGAGAAATTTTGGACACATAGGATCAGTAATTTAGGAGATATCATAGAAACAGTAACATGGATTTCTGCAGAAGAAATCAGAAAATTAGGGCTTCCTGTTCCGGGAGTTTCCCTTCACTGTTTTCAGAAAAGGAGTACATTAGACAGCTCCATTTGAAGAGATCTATCTGTTCATACAATCAGATATGAAATATTCCAAGTTTTGAAAATTAGGGTTTCTGTGACAAACCCTAGATCAACGAACTCCGGGACAAGGACAGACACCTCAGATCGGTAAGATCTAATCCTTTGCTATTTCCATTTGAGGTTCTCATTTCAATATGATATATGACATCAGCTTAGTGAAAATCTTGCGGAAGTTGACAACTTCCAAGCCTGGAAGTATATTATCTCTCTGAAGAAAATGGATTGGACACCTACATGAGTATGGAGGTTCCAGTTTCAGAGGGAGACGAGGCCAAAGAAGACATCATGCTCATGCTGCAGAGGATGATGAACCATCCAGAAAGAGATCCAGATATGAAAGTGAAGATTCTTCAAGCGAGGATGAATATGTTCTAATATCAACTCTCATAGGTAACATTACTCATGGAAGTGATGATTGGCTTATAGACAGTGGGGCTTCCAAATATATGATGGGATTCAAGGAATCCTTTGTAAGACTGTCAGTACATGAATCGCCTCACAAGGTGAAACTTGTAGATGACTACCAATATCCAATAAAAGGTAGTGAGGAATATTCATACAAGCTAGACTCTGGAATGCAGGTTGCATTCATAGCTGGTCAAATCATCATGTGACCAAAAGGAAAGACTATCGATGATACGATAGTGATTGGAGAACAAGAAGGAGGCTTGTACAAATTGAAGGAACAAGCCTTGATCCATGACATAG
>LPNX010980520.1:30682-43588 GCA_001517045.1 Pseudotsuga menziesii | reverse complement strand
ACATGTGTGGCATGGAAAATCACCAAACATGTGCATATACATTTAGGAAGCTTCTAGGTCTCTTGTCAAGAACTTAGTCCTGTAAAATTAGAAATCCAAATCTAATGGCAAATGTTGTGGGAAATAATTTAAGTCATTAACAGAGAAAATATAACATAACCTACTCAACGTTTTGTATTTTGTTATGATGTCAAAGTTGAAGAGGTGGTTTAACGAAAAGTACCTTTTATGAATGGATCATTACCTATAATGTCTTGTCATTTGTTATGATGTAATCTCTAATGATTCGAGTTTATTTGAAAGATGCATAGAAACAACAAACTACCTTCCTCAAATGATAATAACAATATCATCAATTATAATAAAACAAGAAGTCATATAACTAACTAGTCTTAATTAACATTGGGTAGTTGAATACTCCTCAAATTAGATAAACTAAAATCAATGATCAATAGACTTACAAGATCATTTGAGGGGAATAATGGTATATATATTTCTATATACTACCAATGTAAAACAATAGTTATAGTGACACACTTGATCTTATACCAACACCTTCATCACCAAAGTCTAGATTCCTCTAACCTAAATTTCTTACTAACCTCTACTCCACTTCAAAACTCCTCACTATATGAGAATTAGAAAATTATCAAGGATTTAATTCCTAACTCTTGAAAAGATAATCAATCACATAAACAATGGTTTCTATATAAGGGATATTCATTAAAATATAGGATAAATATCTTAGAAAATTGCTCTAGCATAAGGGTGCAAGAAAGTTAAGTTCCCTTTCCCAACATTTAGACTCAATTTATATCATTAAGAGTTGGTTGATTCAATTAGGAATGGAAATTAGGGATACATATGTATAAAAATATTGTAAAACCCACTTAGGAGAATGAAATAAATGTGTATATTATAGTTATTTTCCTTTGTACAATGTATCTATGCATTTCCTTAAAAGAAATCATAGCTACGTGTGTGGTGCTTGAAGAAAATGCATGGGTATGCCATAAAATATCAATTTAATGTATGCTTCATGTGGATCAAAGATAAAAAAACTAGAGAGTATCTTGTCCAAAAGAGAATTAGATGCCAATATCACTAAATAATTCTATAATAGATGCCCTAAAGTATCATATTACTCTCTTCCCTAAAGTGGGCATACTCATGCTTAAGTGGAGAAACAAGTATCACCACCAAATAAAGTACGCTATAGATACATGAAGTATATGGAATGAAAAAACATGGCCACCAAACTAATACACAGGGGATCCATGTCAAGTATAAATCATATCCACAAACCAATACAAAGTGGATCTATGTCTTAATATACATCAAGATAACAATTGTTAATACATACTTCTCTACAAAGGTACCAATGCCATGTAATTAAGTGCAACTAGATATGCATCTCAAGTGATATCATAAGATTGAAATGTTACTATAAACCAATTTATTCTATACAAGTATGTCTAATGTATGAATCTACACCATGTGAATAGACTATCAGGTGTAAAAAATGGGAGAAATGGTTTGACCACTAGTCATTAATGTATATTGTTGACAAATGCAAGGAAATGCACTAATAATGAAAATGGGCACCATGGTATGTAGTACATTATGTCAAGTGTGGATACACATGTTTTCCATTGAACACTTGTATAACCTATTAACCAAGGGACATTGTTGTATTCCCACTCAATAGTGAGGGACCCCGCCACTGATGGCTACAAGCCCCAAGGAACTATAAAAATATATAAATTTGTTCCTAGATAAAATGATTTTATTTCAATAGGAATATATCCATTTGAAGGATAGAATTAAGGAATACCCTATAAAACAACATGAATGGATGCCAAAAACATGATTTAAATTTCTTGGATGGTAACTAATAGCATGAACCATTGAGTATGTCTTTCGTATTTTCCAGATGGAAATAACACACAAAGAAAACCCTTTGAATAATAGCCAATAATGGAAAATACCAACAAATGTGATTAATTACACCTATGATGAAAGTGAAACCCAAAGCACAACATGAATCCCACTTAGTCAATAAAGTTATAGTCATCAAACACAAGGTAAACCACTCAATCAATAATCAATTATGGAAAATCATCGATGAGTGCAAGGTCACAAACCGATGATGAAAGTAGGTGCTAATGTGCAACCAACTCTAATCCTATATCCCAAATAAATATATCATAGTCAATAGGAGAATATTCACTTGTGATAAGGCCATGATGAATCCTTATACATATGCAGGAGAAAACATTGGTGATTCTAATGATACTAAGAAATAATTGATAATAGGGAAGGATAACATAAATGGTCAAAGAATATAAGGAATAGACAACACAAAATAAAACCTATCCTTTAACAAAGGCATGATACAATGATGAGTTGGTTAGCAACTAACGTGAAAAGGGACCAATGATGTTAGTTTTCAATGTAGGAAGCACTAACAAATTCTCCATAATAGTTGGAAGACTAACCAACAAAAGGAGTGACAAACTCAAATATTGTGATACAAATCCTAAGGAAATAACAAGACCCAACCATAGATGTGAAATTAGTGTTTATTCAAGAATCAAGGATAACAAAACTTTGATTATTTCCATATATATAAAATTTACAGAGATCTTGATTCTCTACCCCCTATCTTTCTTTTGTAATATTTGACTTTTGTGTCTTATTCACATTACAAATATTGAACATTAATAAAATTGTGCTAAAATACAATGGAGGAAATGAGTTGGCACAAGTAGGTAACAACATTCCAAGTGCTTGGAACATTCCTATGCAAAGATGTGAAAAATGGTGTGGAGGATTTGAACACTCATAACCATGTTTCATCTTGGGATAAGGGTCTCAAAATCCAAAAGAAATAAATACAAAGGTGAGTGTATCAAGAGAATGCATAAGCTATAATAAAATGGTGACAAACTATAGTGGGCATGAGGCTCAAAAGCACAAGTAGTGGTATGCAATGCAACATGCAATTTAGAAATTGATAATGAGAACCCCATAAGGAATGGATAGGGAAAGAATGAGAATATATTGTGTATATTTAATCACAAATTCATGGAGGGGATAAAATAACTCTTGATCCTATGATAAAAATTTTCATAGGCACCAAAATTCAAACAAGGTGCTATCTAGAGAAACTCATGAAACATAGACTCTACCACTCAAATGGATAACCACTACAACTTGGTGCTATATATTCTAAGTCAAAACAAAGAAGTTTTTGATATATGCACGATGCAAGGTGGATAAACCAACAAATATATGTCATCTTAGATTCATTTACCTTGTGATACAAGTGCAAAATTAATAATAAATTTTTAAATAATAGTCCCAATAAACCTTTATTATTCCTCCAAAACACTTATAAAACTTCCACAAAGTCCAAATTATGAAATAAATTCCAAAACATGTGTGAAAATAGTGGTGAAATGGTCCAAACAATAGAAAATTGATTTAAAAGGTGATACAAATAGGTGAAAACTTAATTTTAATCAAATCAAATTGAATTTCAACCACATGTGCATTAGAGAAGAAAATGACCTCCGAACCTTTGATCACAGATTTTGGAGAGTGTAGGATACCATTTTGGGATCCATGAGAACCAAGTATTCTTCAAGATCCTCCTCTTTCATTTTATTGTTTCCATTGAAAATTCTATAAAATTTTTAGCTCTAGTGGACCCCCCAAAACAATTGGGATTGTACACTCACACTTTCTGAACATTTAGACTTAATTTATTTAGTAAAGATTTCATTTATTTGGTTAATGATGGAAATTAGGTTTGCATATGTTGAAAAATACCATAAAACCCATCCAGTTAAATGCAATTGATGCACATTTTATATTTTTTTTCTCTTTTTAGAATGTATCCATACCTTTCCTAAGGGGAAAGCATGGGTCCAATGTCTTGCTTGAAGATAGGGCATGGATATGAGATAAAAGGTTAATTTAATGTATGTTTCATGTGGAGAAAAAGTAAAATCTTAGAGGGTATCTTGACCAAAATAACATTGCAGGTTATGGATGAACAAATTATGCTATAATAGACCGAATTGTTAGTTTTTCAACATTTAAGCTAGCGTTATATGGATCTTTAACTGAGAGAACAACAAGCACAACAATCAAACACAAGAGACAATGAACACAGTGTTTTTCCTCGGGGAAACCATAAATGGAGAAAACCCCCCAAATTCCTCAGAGATAGAATCAACACAAAAGGTAAAACCCCAAAACAGTAAGATGCACTCCCGACAGCAGTAACCTTCTTCTTCTCTAGCCCCATTGTCTTCTCCTTCCTCAACTATGCGCTACACTTGAGTGTGTATGTGATGTGTACTAAATAGAGAGTCCAACTCTCTATTTATACTAATCTTGACATGAATAAAACCCTACTAGGGCCAACATATACTAGGAGAGTCTAATAACTCTAGTGCCCCGGAACTACGGGGAGTTTAACCCTTAGACAATCGGAGGGTTATGCACAATGACTTGACATGACTTGTTTACATTATTGATTCTCTTGATCGGAACATCGGGGCATGACATGACATGATAACATCCTGGAATAAACATCAGGTTACAATAGATAAGAAATACAAGTGAATACATTCCAAAGTTACAATTATATCAACACTCCCTCTTAACTAGGAAGGTATTCTCTCGACACAATTTTCATCACTGGTCTTCTTCTCTGGATCTTCTTGTCATCTGCATCTCTTAGTCATCTTGTCTTCAAGTCATATTTATCCTCATGCCATCTTCATCTGGATCTGGATCATCACTTGATCTGGATCATCATCACTAGATCATACTCGATCTGAAACATCATTGGATCATACTCAATCTTGAACATCACTGGATCATACTTGATTTGGAACATCTCTGGATCATACTCGATCTGGGACATCACTAGATCATACTCGATCTAGAACATCATCACTATATCTATATCATCACTCGATCTAGATCATTATCATTGGATCTCGATCATCACTCGATCTGGATCATCACTGCTAGATCTAGATCATCACTAGATCTGGATCATCATCACTGGATCTGGATGATCACTGGATCTGGATCATCACTCGATCTAGATCTCTCAAAGTCATCATAACTGGATCTAGATCATAACTCGATCTGGATCTGGATCATATCTCGATCTGGATCTCCCCTCGTCACCACTCATTCGAATGGCCAACACTCACATCTAACCTGCTCGTCAGAAAGGCAGTAGTCCTTACATCTAACCTAGTCATTCGAATGGCCAGCACTCACATCTAACCTGCTCGTCAGAAAGGCAGTAGTCCTTACATCTGACCTACTCGTCAGAATGGCCAGCACTCACATTTGAACTACTCATCAGAAAGGAAGTAGCCCTTATATCTGATCATATAGGACCTAATCCTACAGTCACATCAGAATGGCCAGCACTCACATTTTACCTACTCGTCAGAAAGGTGGTAGCCCTTACATCTATGTAGGAGCTCATCCTACATCAGAATGAATAGCACTCACATCTAACCTACTCGTCAAAATGGCAATAGTCCTTACATCTGACCTACTCGTCAGCATGGCCAGCACTCACATCTGACATGGGAGGAACCTAATCCTTTAGCCATGACAGAATGGCACAACCCTTACATCTGACCTACTCGTCAGAATGGCGGTAGCCCTTACATCTGACCTACTTGTCAAAATGGCCAACACTCACATCTGACATGGGAGGAACTTAATCCTTTAGCCATGACAGAATGGCTCAGCCATTACATCTGACCTAATCATTAGAATGGATATGGATCTCAACGCTCATATCTAACATGGAAGGAACCAATCCTCTCACCATGACAGAATGGCTCAGCCCTTACATCTGACCTACTCCTCAGAATGGCTTCTGGACTCGTCACTTCCCCTTGGAAGGGACCTCGATCTGGAGAACACCAAGATTCTCCCTGAAGTGCTTGAACTATTGGCTTTGTCAACACATCAGCTATCTAATCATCCGTCGCAACATACTGGAGCTTCACTGCTCCCCTTTGCACCATATCCCCGATATAGTGATACTTGATCTTGATATGCTTCGACTTGTCATGGAACACTAGATTCTCTGATAGCTTCATGCAACTCTGGTTGTCACAATGTATACAAATAGCATCCATCTAGAGATCAAATAAATTAGACATTAGCTTCCTTAGCCATACTGCCTCACAACTAGCTGAACAGGCTGCGACATACTCTGCTTCAGTTGTACTCAATGCCACACAGGATTGCTTCCTGCTAAACCAAGAGATCACACCTGATCCCATACTGAAGCAACACCCTAAAGTGCTCTTTTTATCGATGGCATTGCCTGCCCAATCTAAATCAACCTAACCCTCCAGGTTAATCTTTTGATTCGCATCGTACTTGAGCCCATAATCAACTGTACCCCTCAAGTACCTCAAAACATGCTTTGCAGCAATCAAGTGAACATTTCTTGGATCTATCAAGAACTGGCTCAAGGTGTTCACAGTAAAGCAAATGTCTGGTCTCATGCTCATCAGGTACATCAAGGACCCAATCATCTGATGATACATTAGAGCATCAACCGACTCTGATGAAGCATCACTCAATAGCTTCAGGGTCGATGCCATAGGTGTGGCCATAGCCTTCAGTCCATCATCCCAAACCTCTTTAGGATCTCTATTGCATACTTCCCTTGTCCAAGAAATATTCCATCTGCACTCTGCCACACCTCCATACCTAGAAAATAATGCATCATTCCCAATTCCTTCATCTCGAACTCAACAGCAAGATTTCTCTTCGTATCACTAATCAACCCATCCATACTTGTCACAAATAGATCATCTACATACATTAGAAGCATCACTGGGTTTCCATATTCAGCCTTGTATTAAAGGTTGGAATCTGCTTTACTTTTGGTAAAGCCAAAACTAGATAGAAAGCTGTCAATTCTGTTGTACCATGTCCTAGGTGCCTATTTCAAACCGTACAGGGATTTCTTCAATCTGCACACATGAGACTCCCTGTCATGTGTGTCAAAACCGAGTGGTTGTTCTACGTACACTTCCTCTTCCACAACACCATTCAAGAAAGTAGTCTTGACATCCATCTGGTGTATCTTCCATTTCATCACTGTAGCCAGAGCAAGTACTGATCTGATGGAAGTGTATCTGGTTACAGGTGCAAAGGTTTCTTCATAATCTATTCCTTCTTTCTGAGAGAAACCCCGAGCCACAAATCTTGCTTTATATTTTTCTATGCTACTATCTACAGCATGTTTGATCTTGTAGATCCATTTGGAAGTTACAACTGACTTACCTTTTGGTCTTGGGACAACATCCCAAACATCATTCTTCATGATCGATTGGTATTCTTTGATCATAGCATCCTTCCATTCTTTCCGTTCTGCCGCTTCTTCATAACTAGAAGGTTCTTAATCAATGAAATCAAATAGTAATGCTACATACCTGGAGCAGGATCTGGTCCTCTTTCTTTATCTGTGATTCTCTTCTGGAGCCCCATATCTTTTCGCACCTTGGATACGTTCTCGTACCCAATCAGGTTTCCTCTTATGAGGATTCTTCTCCAGAGGTGGATCTACAAGTCTTTGTGGTTCTTCAAATTCTCGATCTTCTTCTTGGGCTTCTTCATTCATGGTTGTATCATGAATTCTTGGTGCTTCTACTTCTTTGGATTCTTCAGCAGGTTTCTTTCTGGATTTGTTGTAAGCTATATCTTCATCAAATGTCAATCTTCTTGAATCCTAGGAAATATATTCTATAAGCCTTTGAGCTTTCAGAGTATCCCACAAATATACCCTTCTTTCCTGAAGGATATAATTTAGTCCTCTTCTCTTTTGGAATGTGTATGTACACAGGACAACCAAATATTCTGAGATGGCTGAATTATGGTTTCTTACCGGAGAAGACTTCTTCAGGAGTCTTGTTCTCAAGTACTCTATGTGGAGTACGGTTCTGTACATACACCGTTGTTCTAGCAACTTCCACCCAAAGATGCATAGGAAGGTCTTGATAATGAAGCATTGCTTTTGTAGCTTCCATGATAGTTATGTTCTTTCATTCTATAATCCCATTTTGTTGTGGATTATAAGGAGTAGACAACTCCCTCTTAATCCCTGATTCTTTGCATAGCTCTTTGAACTCATTTGAAGTGAATTCTTCGCCATTATCTAATCAAAAGGTCTTGCTCTTCTTTTTAGTGTGGTTCTTGACCAAGGCTTTGAATTCCTTAAACTTGCTAAATACTTCATCTTTGTTCTTCATGAAATAAACCCATGTCTTCCTAGAAAAAACATCATTAAAAGAAACATAATATGCATACTTGCTTAGTGAGTTTGATGACATAGGACCGCATACATCAGAGTGGATGATTTCCAAGATTCCTTTTTCTTTACTTTCGCTACTTGGAAATGTCTTCTTTGTATTCTTTCCTTTTGCACATCCTTTGCAGACCCCATCATGTTTTGCTTGGATTTCTGGAAGACCTTCAACAACTTTGCTTGCAATAGGTAGTGTTGTGTAATGCACATGTGCAAGCCTTCTATGCTAAAGTTCACTTGGATATACTGTTTCATGGACCAAGGCTTGTTATAAATGACCCTTTAGTTTGTACAATCCTCCTTCTTGTGCTCCAATCACCACCGCATCATTGATAGTCTTTTCTTTGGCCACATGATGACTTGACCATCTATGAATGCAACCCTCATTCCTTTTGCATCTAATGCCGATATGGAGAGGAGGTTCTTCTTGAGTCCTGGAACAAACAATACTTCTTTCATTGTTAGAGACTTTCTAGAGTCTAGCTTATAGGAAGATTCCCCACTACCTTTTATTGGATATTGGTAGTCATCTCCTATCTTCACCTTGTGAGGTGATTCATGTTCTGACAGTCTCACAAAAGATTCCTTGAATCCTATCATATGTTTGGAGGCCCCACTGTCTATAAGCCAATCATTACTTCCATGAGTAATGTTACCTGTGAGAGCAGAAATCAAAACATATTCATCCTCGCTTGAAGAATCTTCACTTTCATATATGGTTCTCTTCTTGGATGGTTCATCATCCTCTGCAGCATGAGCATGATGTCTTGTTTTGCTGCTCCTCTTTGATAGCTTTGGTTTCTTAGGAAAATTCTTTGCATAATGTCCTACTTCATCACATGTATAACATATGACCCTAGACAAATATTTTCTAGTGTTATTTTTGTGATAGTGCTTACCTCTAGGGTGAGGAGATCTTCTTATGGTTGACTAGGAGTGTACCGTGAGAGCTTGATCTTCACTTCCCATCTTTTCTTCTTGAGCTGCTATATGTGCTTCTTCTTGAGAACACTCTTCCCATAGTCTACTAAACTTAAATAACTTCTTTCTAGCATATATTCCTTGGATGAAAGAATCACGTGACCTAGGAAGGCCATTCAAGGTAGTCATCACAATCTATGCATTTTCCACTTCTTCATCTACTACTTCTAGTTGTTCCTTAATCTGAGAGACTCTTTTGAAGTAAGATTGGATTGTTTCTGCATTCTGAATCTTCACATTCTTCAGTTGGTTTCTCCGAGTCATCTTCTGGTTCATGTTCTTCCCTTCAAACAATTTGGTTAGGGCATCAAACATAGGTTTAGGTGTCTTGAGAGAGGACACCTGAGGGATAAGGTGATCCTTGATAGAATCAACAATGATTCTCTTTTCCATAACCAACTTCTTCTTATGCAATTCCTTAGCCTCATCTCCCTCTGGAATTGGAACCTCCTCATGGATGTAGGAGTCTAACTCATTTTCTTCCAAGACCAGCGAGATCCTATAATTCCAAGCTCGGAAGTTATCAGCTCCCTCAAGCTTTTCATCAAGCTTGGTATGATGAGACATCTTAAATGAGAAACTCAAATGGAAATACAAAATATTTTAGATCTTACCAGGTCAAGATGTCGGATCTGAATTTTGAGCTGAAATCCTGCAGAGCTGGTTCATGAGCAAATTAGGGTTTTGCTTTTCCGAAGTTCTGTCCACCCAAATGCTTTGAAATTTATCCCTAACTTTGATTTTGGGGAGGATATCAATCTAGGATTGGGCTCACTGGAAAATTCCTCTTCTATAAAAATCCCTAATTTTTGGCATAAGTGTCGGGTCCAAAACTGAAAAACCTCAGAATTGGATTCTACTTCGACAAAAAGATGCGCCCGAAGGAGGAGAGTTATTCCACCTTACTTTTGCTGAAAACTATGGAGAGAGATACACAAAGTAGGAATCCCTAGTTCCCACAGGTGCATAGTGTCTTCTTCTCAGGTTAGATCTGATACCATGTTAGTTTTTCAACATTTAAGCTAGCATTATATGGATTTTTAACTGAGAGAACAACAAGCACAACAATCAAACACAAGAGACAATGAACATGGTGTTTTTCCTCGGGGAAACCATAAATGGAGAAAATCCCACAACTTCCTCGAAGATGGAATCAGCACAAAAGTTAAAACCCCAAAACAGTAAGATGCACTCCCGACAGCAATAACCTTCTTCTTCTCTAACCCCAGTGTCTTCTCCTTCCTAAACTATGTGCTACACTTGAGTGTGTATGTGATGTGTGCTAAATAGAGAGTCCAGCTCTCTATTTATGCTAATATCGACATGACTAAAACCCTACTAGGGCCAACCTCTACTAGGAGGGTCTAATAAACCTAGTGCCCCAGAACTGCAGGGACTTTAACCCTTAGACAATCAGAGGGTTACCCATAATGACTTGACATGACTTGTTTACATTATTGATTCTCCCGATCGGAACATCGGGGCATGACATGACATGATAACATCCTGGAATAAACATTGGGTTACAATAGATAAGAAATACAAGTGAATACATTCCAAGGTTACAATTACATCAACACAAATGAAAGATATGACTCCCAAAATTCGGTTGTCCCATGAGCAACTACAATAGTGAATAGTAACAATGAAATTTGAAAATTTGGTCGGCACTTTATTTATAAAATGTGTTGTTTTTTCTTTTACTCTGTACGACCCTATTTGGAATTATTTTGATGCATATTATTCGTGGTTGGATTTCTGGTTTCATGCTCTTCTTGATTACATTTTAATTTTCATTATAAGACCATTTTTTTTGGAAGCCCTTGTTTCCTATCATAATTAAAATGCATGTAAATTAGTTCACATCCCTTTGTTTTTTATGTTATTTGCACTATTGGTTTCCTTGTCAAAATTGATTTTATACTGTGGTTTTGTTTCCACGTTTGCATGTACATTTTCTTGAAGAACTATAATTCTTCCAACCATCCAAGAATCCCACAACTACTCTTACAGGTATACTTATTCTAACTTGAATATAAATCACACCCCTCTACTACATATTATATATTTAACTTGTTTTTTGTCACAATCTTCATCTATAGGAACTCCCCCCCCCCACCCTATTATTTGGGAAAGTGTCCTATCCCAATCATTCTCACATTTTTCCTTTCCTATAAGTAGTAATTTTCTTACACTGGTTTGTCTTTTGTTAGTACCCATGTTCAATATGGCACCGAATTTGTTTCATTTATAGGGATAGGAATCCATATTGTCAATGAACCAAAGTTTAGATGCGTATGCCTTATCATCACACTCATTGGCTCACTCACCATCCATAAATCCATGAGAAAATTCTATCCATATAGAATTATATTTACATATTTACATTATATTATAATCCCACTATTTCATCTATGTTATAAATATTGTGTGATTTTTTTCCATTCATTTTCCTCGAGGAGATTTCTCCTAGTCCCCAACTCTTGGTTACTTCAATTTTCCATCATACTCTCAGTTGATTCACTTGGTCATTTTCGGGGCACTTGTCTCTGTGGATATATAATCATCCCCATTTATCCATTCTTTGGGAAACCATTCAAATCCCTTCTAGCATGATATAAATGTGCATATGATATTTTATGGAAGTATCCCTAGTCACCTTTTCTCATATATTTTTGTAGTGAGTCACCCATGGAACCTTTTGATGTCAACTTCGTGGCCCACATTAGTATTATTTTACTACTTCCTATTATTCTTTTCCATTTAATTCATCCCCATTATTCATCCAATTTTACCACTCCTTTGAAATTATCCCCATGCCATTGGACATTTCATGTTGATTTGTACATTTTATGCAAAGTTTCCCATGCCTCTTTTCTATGAAGAGAGGAAGTACTGAGTTCATCAGTATTTGATCCTCCATCCTTTTTGTGTTAGTCCCAACTTCACATCTAATTTTTGTATCTTACCTCATGTTGGTACAAAAATGTCCCCCCATTACTTTTTTATCAACAAGCTAACACTGTCAACTTTAATATATACATTTTGTAAGTATCAATTGGAGGAATTATGTACCTTGGCCCCATTTTTATCATTGATGGTTACCTTAATCTAAGAAAAGGGATGCCACATTATCTTGAGAATTGTATTTGAACCATACAATGTGCTCTTGACCTCATACATTAAGAGGAAACTATTAAGAACCTAATTTTGTTCCCTCACTTTGTCATGAGAATAATTACCTTTATAGGTCACTTTGTACATCCATATATCCATTTCCATCACCATATGACCTCATTTTCACAAAAACGAATTGATCAATTTATTTAGTTTAACTATTAAAGTTAGTGCATGGGATTTCCTCAATAATTTGCATGTGTTGTGCACTGAAACCCTCAAAATCCATGCCATGGTCCCAAAAATATAAATAAGTTATCCCAATTGTCTCATTAATGTTGTACACCGTCCAATGTGGCATAGTGGCCTAAAATGGACATCTCCAATTCATTATTTCTAAGAATAGTATTTTCTTTCGTATCTAATATCTATCCTTC
>LPNX010980520.1:13356-24969 GCA_001517045.1 Pseudotsuga menziesii | reverse complement strand
TAGGACATAGATTTCTGGATTCCGAAATGTCAGAATTCGGAAATAGGAACATTGACATGTTCGTATTTGAACACATAGGATTTCTTGATATGTTGCAAAATTGAAAATCGAAAGATAGCATGTTCCTTATTGGAAAACATAGGGCATACATTTGTCGATTCTGAAATGTCAAAAATCGGCAATAGGAACATGGATATGTTCGTATTTGAACACATAGGATTTATGCTCGATATGTTTATAGCTCAAACAGATACAGACCAGAGTAATGAAATATGTTAGTGAATAACAACAACCAGAATAATGAAATATGTTAATGCGGAGAATTTTGTTTTTATATATCCATTTTATTCTGGTCAAATGATTATGTTACATTCCAATTTTTTTTTCATTCTCTGTTTCATTTCACAGGAAAAAATAACCATCACGTTATGGAGACTATGGTAACCGAAGATTCTAATTTACGATTGCTACATGGTGATGTCAACCTTTTCCTGCTGGTACAGGTCTCCACATTAAACCAAGTGAACTCACTCAACTCATCATCTATTCGACTCCAAATCTCTTTCTCGAACGACCTTCACAAGCATGAGCTACTGCTTCCAGTTATATATAGTGATCTTGTAGAAAATGGAAAACTAAAAGAAGGAACTATAATCAAAATTACCCAATGTTCATGCAACATTGTACATAATTTAACATACATTTAAGTTCTTTGTTAGAAAGCATAGTACATAGGATTTCTGCAATACTAAATGTTACAAAATCGAAAAATATGGTGTTCCTTATTCGCAAATCCTAAATTAGGGAATTGAAAATCGGAACATATGGTGTTCCTTATTGGAAACCATAGGACACATATTTCTGAATTCCAAAATATCAGAAATCGAAAATAGGAACATCGACATGTTCGTACTTGAACACATAGGATTTCTGGATATGTTGCAAAATCGGAAATCGGAAGATATCATGTTCCTTATTGGAAAACATAGGACATAGATTTTTGGATTCTAAAATGTCAGAAATTGGCAATAGGAACATGGTCATGTTCATATTTTAACACATAGGATTTTTGTATATGTCACAAAATCAGAAATCGGGACATAACATGTTCGTCATTTTCACACGCAAGATTTCTGGAATCCAAAATGTCGGTTATTGGAAAACATAGGACATAGGATTTCTACAATCTGAAATGTTGTAAAATTGGAAAATATGGTGTTCCTTATTCACAAATCCTAAATTGGGGAATTGAAAATTGGAACATATGGTGTTCCTTATTGGAAAAAATAGGACATAGATTTTTGGATTTCAAAATGTTAGAAATCGGAAATAGGAACATCGACATGTTCATATTTGAACACATAGGATTTTTGGATATGTTGCAAAATTGGAAATCGGAAGATAGCATGTTCCTTATTGGAAAACATAGGAAATAAATTTTGGATTCCGAAATGTCGGAAATCGACAATAGGAACATGGACATGTCCGTATTTGAACACATAGGATTTTTGCTCGATACGTTTATAGCTCAAATAGATACAAAATAGAGTAATGAAATATGTCAATGAAGAAAAACAACCAGAAGAATGAAATATGTTAACGAAAAGAATTTTGTTTTTATATATCCATTTTATTCTAGTCAAATGATCATGTTACATTCCAAATTTATTTATTTTTTCATTCTCTGTTTCATTTCACAGGAAAAAATAACCATTGCATTATGGAGACTATGGTACTTGAAGATTCTATTTCACTATTGCTACATGGTGTTGTCAACCTTCTGCTGGTATAGGTCTCTGCATTAAACCAAGTGAAATCACTCAACTCATCATCTATTCAATTCTAAATCTCTATCTCGGACGAACTTCACAGGCATGAGCTACTACTTCCAGATATATATAATGATCTTGTAGAAAATGGACAACTAAAAGAAGGAACTATAATCAAAATTACCCAATGTTCATGCAACACTGTACATAATGTAATGTATGTTTAATTTCCTCTTTATTTTTCTCTGAATCAATTTCACAGTGTTCATGCATCCAATGTTTTTGTCTCCCATTCATTTCTAACATACTTCATCTCACAAGACTATTGCATTGGTTGCACTCGAGGTTGTCACCATGGATGCAACAATTATTGGATATCCTGCACCTTACCGCTTACCTATACCTTCTCCTTTGGAAAGTAGTTTCTCTATTCCAATCAACATTATCTCAATAAATGAAATCCCTAGATTCGCTTGATCGACTATCCCATTCACATCACTCTCCTCTTCTAGAAAATTTTCAAACATTCAAGGCCAAGTTACTGCCAAGACAAACATACATGAATATGGCAACCAACAAGGGTCTGGAAAATTGTTTGGATTTGACCTTGTTAATGCTTCACATGATGAAATACATATATATGCATTCAATGAATTGGAACTCTCTTTGTATGACCAAATAGAAATAGGAATAGTGTACATCATATCAAATCGCACAGTTAAAGCATCCAACCCAATTTTAAACCATTTGAAAAGCCATAATGATATTTTTCTAGGTTCCACCTCAACCATCCAACCATGCTTAGATGAATATCCCTTAATACCTTTATGTTTCTTTAACTTTAAAACTATTAAGGAGATTCAAACTATACCAGTAAATTCCATGGTTACTCTTGTTGGACTTGTCATTTCAGTTTCACCTACATCCACGATATGAAAACGGGATGGTGTTAAAACTGTTAGGTGAACCATTGGACTCTGTGACATGTCAGGCTATAGTATTGACATAACACTTTGGGGAGAGCATTACCAAATTCAAGGAGATGATCTTGCTAGACTTCGCGCTTTACTTACTCCTCCAGCGGTAGTGATCAAGGGTGGGCGTGTTACATATTTTAATGGAAAATCTATTGGCACTATCTCCAAATCTACTATATTTATAAACCCAAATATTGAACAAACGCCCGTTATCCAGAAATGGTTTAATGATAATGGATTTCGTTCAGCATCACCCTCTTTGAGCTGCAAATTCAGTGCCCCTCGTTCTGATAGTCGAAAAGTCATTACCATCAATGAGCTACAAATTCTTCATGCATTTGAAAAATCTATTTGGTATTCTCTTGTTTCAACCATCACAAATGTTAACATGGATGAATTTCATTTCCTTCCATTCCCTCTTTTTTTTTGTGGTATACAATGCATGAAAAAGATTGCCGACAAAGTTGGAGACATTTGGCATTGTGGTAAATGTGATGGCGAGTTTCCTGAATGTGACTACCAATACATCCTAAAGGTTGAATCAGAATATGTAACTGGATATGTTCATGGTGTGATTTCTTTTGATGATGATGTAAACCAACTCATGGGCATCTCAGCAAAATACATGTGTCTTATCTCAACTGAATCAACATCAATTGTTGAAATAGTCCAGAGGATCTGCAACAAACAATTACTTATTACTCTTTCAATAAAAATTGTTAGAATAATCAACCCATAGTTACCTACCTTAGACATTAATTAATCCATTTTTGTCTTATTTCCCTAGTTTCCAATATTCCACTCTATGCAAGTTGTCTTCCACATGCCATAGAAGTAAAACTTGATAAAACTGAGTCATGGAGCACTTGGGAAACCTCTTGGAATCCATATTTATCATATGTGCTTTATTCCATACCCTCCCTAGCACGTATCTTCTTTTCCTGCTAAGTTGCCTGCTTTATTGAGATTTATGGCAAAAGGGAAAGTAAGACTAGGTGTAGTTGACTTGTTTTTTCCCCTCATAATCCTCCATTATTTTATCCTTATAAAAGCATGTATGAGTTGTCTTTCCATCACTTATTATATTTCCTACTTAACTTTTCCAATTCGTGAGCCTCTACGTAGATTTGGAAACTGCTTTATGCACCTATGGGGGATTTGACTAGATTTAGTAAGCCTACTTTTTGACTATTTTGAATGGAATCCTTATGAATTTTAATCTCTAATTTAATTATATATTTCAGCAGCCTATGACTTCATAAGGTTGGCTATTGTATACTTATTCAATACAGATTAGTGTTATGCTCCAATTTCAGTCTCCTTTGTTTGTAATTTTACATGTTTAATTAGAAATTTTGTGAGTGCAATTGTTCTATCACTTGGGTTCAATTTACACATGGTATCAAAGAATTTGTAGATCAATTTATCTCCTTCCATATTTCTATTGCATATTCGACATCTTGACTGGGAGCACATTCTGCTGGTTGAAGGGCACAGTTCAGAGCTATGGATCAATCTCAGAAGATCATCTTGACTCCATTTAATTTCTTTGAATGGAAAGTAGAGATGGAGATACTGTTGAGAGCGAAGGGTCTCTACAGGGTAACTATGGAAACTAAGGCAAATCCCAATGCAACTGGAGAGAAAATTAAATGGCACAACAAGAGGGATGAGGCCTATGGTCTTTTGTGTCTGAGCATATCAAGAGACCTCCTCTTCCATCTTGATGGATTGACATCACCTAATGAAGTATGGGAGAATATTGTCGAGCATTTTGGTAATATAGATGAGATGAGAGGACATCAAATTGAGAATGAATTGATCTCTTTGAGTCCCAGTAGCTTCAAATCCCCGCAACTCTACTTTTTCAAGTTTAAATCCCTTGTTTTGCAGCTAAAATAGTGTGGAATTGAAAAGAAGGAAGAGCAACTAGTTTTGGCAATACTCTCAAATCTTGGCCCTAACTATTCAGTTTTTGTTTCAACCATCCATGCCACCAAGTTGACAGCTTGAGCCTAAAAGATTCCTAAGCTTGCAGAGTTCATGGAATCCCTCACACAAGAACAAGATAAATTGGTGACGATGGGCACCATCAAACCTTCCAAAGACCAAGATTTGGTTGCTGGATATTTTAGGGTGGATTCAAAAGGAAAGAAGAAATATAAGAAGGCACCTAATCAAAAGAGAGACAAGAACAAGTCTCAAGAGGAGCCCCAAGGCTCCAAGAAGAACTTCTAGAAGAAGAAGAACAAAGGAGAAATGAGCAAGTGTGCATACTGCAGTAAGGGATATCATCCTGAAAGCTCTTGCATGAAGAAGCAAATTGACATGTTGACCCAAATCCTAGAGAAGAACAATATATCCCTTCCTGATTTCTCAAAGACGAGGGAAGGAGGATCAAATTCAGAGGATAGAGAGAGAGTACATTCTTTCAAGCTCACCTAGCTTCATCATAGACTCTGGAGCTTCAAGACATATGGTTTTGACCAAAGAGTTATTCTCCTCTCTTGACATGTCGAAAGGTCCACCAATAGTGCTGGGAGATGACTCTCTCACCGATAGTTTGGGGAAAGGAAGGATTGATCTTGACCATGGTAAGTTCAGTAATGTATTGTATGTTCCAGGTATTTCCTCTAACCTCTTTTCAGTGTATCAGATGACCCACACAGGGTCTCCAAAGAAGGTCATATTATCCCCTGATGATGTTGAGATCACAGAGATATCGAATGGTAAATTCATTACAAAAGGAGTTGTAGATCACACTTCGAAGGTATACATGTTTTCACATTTTCTACCCTACTCAAACCCCTCTGCTCTTCTGATTCATGCTAATGAGGAAATCAAGCTTTGGAATGAAAGATTTGGCCATCTTAACTATAAGTATATTTCTTATCTAAGGGAAAAAGAAATGGTCATAGGGTTACCAAAGATTAAGTTTTCCAAGGGAGTTTGTCAAGGTTGTATCCTAGGAAAACACCCAGAGCATAAATTTGAGAGAGCTAGTCATGAGAGAACCTCTGCACCTCTTGAGTTGATACACAATGATGTTTCTAGTCCATTTCCTCATATGTCAATGAGTCAAGCCAAATATGCATTGACCTTCATAGATGAATTTTCCAGGTATTGTTGGGTTTACTTCCTGAAGCATAAGTCTGAAGTTTTTGGCCTCTTCAAAGTCTTTAAGGCCTTGGTTGAAAACCAGTATGGGAGGAAACTCAAGATCCTAAGATATGAAAATGGTGGTGAGTATTAAAAGTATTAGTTCATTCAATATTGTGAATATTTAGGTATTCATATGTAGATTTCAATCCCTTACACACCACAGCAAAATGGTGTTGCTGAGAGAAAGAACGGATCAATGAAGGAGATGGCAACCTGTATGGTGGAGGCTAAGACTTTGCCACCAAAATTTTGGGTCAAGGATATAAACTATGCATCCTATATATAGAATAGGGTGCCTCATAAATATCTTGATGGTATGAATCCTTTCAAATCTTCGACTGGGAACAAGCTAGATGTGACCCATTTCAGGATTTTTGGCTCAAAGGCTTGGGTTAGAATTCCAACAGAAAAGAGGAAGGCTTTGCAGCCCCAACACCAAGAGTGTCTATTTTTTGGGTACTCGAAAGATTCAAAAGGTTAAAATATGATCAATTTGAGCACAAACAAATCCTTCATTGAAAGGAGTGTTCAGTTCCAAGAAGATCCTTTAAGGGTAGTTGAAGTTGGAGAGTCTTCTTCACCACCAGAATCACTGAATGTAAGTGAAGAGACAAATGAGTTTTATGATTCTGATATGTCTGATAATGATGATTTAATTGCGGATCTTAATATTCCTACAATACCAAAATGGGCAGCAAATTCCATTCATGTAGCTGGGGAACTAGCTGGAAATCCTAGTGATCCTAGGAGGACTAGATCTCAGTTTGAGAGTTCCCTGTGTATGAAAGACCCTTTGTTTGCAAATAAGTGCTATCTGATGGTTGAACCACACCCATATACATATGAATATGCAGCACATGATCGAAGATGGAAAACAGCCATGAAAGAAGAATTCAGCTCACTCTAGAAGAACAACACTTAGGAATTGGTTGATCTTCCCCCAGGGAGGAAGCTAGTTCAATGTAAGTGGGTTTTCAAAAATAAGTTTTATACTAATGTTTCACCTTTGAAATATAATGCAATATTGGTATCCAAGGGCTACTCACAGGTACATGGTATTGACTACAATGAAACCTTTGCACCAGTGGCAAAGATGGACTCCATCAGGCTAGCCTTAGCCATTGCAGCTTCGAAGCAGTGGGAGGTACATCACATGGATGTGAAGTGTTATTTCCTAAATAGAGATATTACTAAATATATTTACATGCAGCAACCTCAAGTGTTTTTTTCTAATCCATCTTTTGTGTGCAGGTTAAATAAATCATTGTATGGGCTCAACCAAGCCCCCAGGGCTTGCTATGCCAAGATTGATGGATTTTTGTTGTCATTGAGTTTTGTTCGATGCAAGTCTGATCCTAATGTTTATGTAAAGCTGATTCATGGTTATTTGATGATTATTGTCTTGTATGTGGATGAAATTTTGATTACAGGAAGTTCAAAGAAAGAGATTTCCTCCTTGAAGGATGCAATGAACCATGCATTTTCTATGACTGATTTGGGGTTGTTGAGCCAATTCTTGGGTCTCAAAATTGCTCAATCCCAACATGGAATAAAATTACATCAGTACAAGTATGATTTATATTTGTTGAACAAGTTCAACATGAAATATTGCAATCCAAGCAAGACTCCCTTCCTTTCAGGAGTTAAGCTTGAAGAAGCAGGTTCTTCTCCTATGGTAAATAATACACTGTATAGGCAGTTGATTGGGTGTTTGCTGTACCTTACATAAACTTGAACTGATATTTATTATGCAGTAAGTGTGGCTTCAATATAAATGGATTAGCCTCATGAGATCCATTGGAGATCAGTCAAAAGGATCATTAACTTTGTTCAGGGAACAAGAACTCATGGGATATTCTACAAAGCTAAATCTGATCTTGATTTGATTGGGTTTACTGATAGTGATTGTGCAGGTGACAACACAAATTGAAAGTCAAAATCATGATATGTGTTCATGCTTTCTAAAGGACAAATCAGATGGTCAAGCAAGAAACAAAGTGCCATAGCACTCTCATCTACAGAAGCATAGTACAGAGGAGTTGTAAATGCAGCAACTCAATGTTTATGGTTGTAGGGGATACTTGGTGAGTGTGGCTCCAAATAAGAGTTTTCAGCTATTGTCTATTGTGATAATTAGAGTACCATTCGAATATATAATGATCTATTTTAGAGAGAGAGAACGAAACAGATTGAGATCCATATGAACTACATCAGACAGCTTGTGCATGATGGCACCATTCACATACTGTTCTGTGCATCTTCAGAACAAGTAGCAGACATCTTCACTGAAGTTTTTTGTGAGAAGAAATTCAACAATCTCAAATCACTGCTCGGGATTTTTTATCATGCCATGAAGCATGATTGGTGAAAATATTTTCAAATTTTGTTTTACTTTCCATGTTTAAGGGAGGATTTTCCCACTCGGTTTTTGCCTCTTTCCTTGGTTAAATGGACATGCAATATGTAAAGGGTGACTAAGCCTTATTGCTAGGCCCTATAGTTTTCTGATATTTACTCATAAATTCAGGATTAAGGGGGAGTTTTAGAATAATCAACCCATATTTACCTACCTTAGACATTAATTAATCCATTTTTGTCTTATTTTCCTAGTTTCCGATATTCCACTCTATGCAAGTTGTCTTCCACATGCCATATAAGTCAAACTTGCTAAAATTGAGTCATGGAGCACTTGGGAAACCTCCTCAAATCCATATTTAGCATATCTTATTTATTCGAGATCCTCCCTAGTGCATATCTGCTTTTTCTGCTAAGTTGTCTGCTTTATTGAGATTTATGGCAAAAGGAAAAGTAAGACTAGCTGTAGTTGACTTGTTTTTTTCCCTCATCATCCTCCATTATTTTCTCCTTATAAAAGCATGTATGATTTTTATTTCCATCACTTATTAGCTTGCCTACTTGAATTTTCCAATTCGTGAGCCTCTAGGTAGATTTGGAAACTACTTTATGCACCTATGAGGGATTTGACTAGATTTAGTAAGCCTACTTTTTGACTATTTCTAATGGAATCCTTATGCATTCAAATATCTCATGTAATTATATATTTCAGAAGCCTATGAATTCATAAGGTTATCTATTGTACACTTATTCAATACAGATTAATGTTATGCTCCAATTTCAGTCTCCTTTGTTTGTAATTTTGCATGTTTGATTAGCAATTTTGTGAGTGCAATTGTTCTATCACTTGGGTTCAATTTCCACAAGAAAATATACATTCTTTGGACATGCACACCTAAAAGTTGTAATTGTGATGGTTGAAAATGCATCATCATCAAATTCACTGGATACATAAATACATAAGTTTTTTCAACCCGATACATAGGCATATTGTTTATTTTCTGTAATGAATGTTTTGGCCATCTCAGGAAAAGAAACGTGTCTTCTCTCAACTGAATCAACATCAATTTTTGAAATACTCCAGAACATATGCAACAAACAATTAATTCTTTGTCTTTCATTTAGAAGTAATACGTTCTGTGGAATTGCGCAACTAATAGTTGTAATTGTCATGGTTGAAAATACATCATCAACAACTTCACCAGATACATAAATATATACTTTTTTTCAACCTGATATATTCTCATATTCTTCGAAAATACATTATCAACAACTTCTATTTTTCAATTTGATACTTTCGCTCTAGAACCTATCACTTAACATTTTTTACCTAAATTGTTTATGCAACCTATATGATTAATTTTGAAGAGAATTAGAATTTTCTATTATGTTTATTTATTGAATTAACAACTTTATGTTCTTATTTCTTAACAAATATTCTATTTTTTTCATTTATCCTTTTTCATACTAGATTTTGTTCTTATATATTGCTGCTTTCTTACAATTATCAACGTACGACCTGAAATATATTTATTCCATCAATATTATTTTCCGGGAACATTCTTAGTTACCTACATGTGATCAATTAATATTTGTTTTTTGTCTTATGCTTTATACCGATATACTTTGCAGTTAATACATATAGAAAATGTGTCACTGCCAGCAATCAAAGCTTCTAAGTATTTAACAATTTTATGGTTTTGTTGTAGGCATTATGCCAACTCATGAAAATGAACAAGCCAATGCATGAAGAAGAGTTGTATATGCAGAGAACAGAGATAAAAACAACAAGAGACAATGTCTTCTTTATAGAGTTGCTCACCTACCTGTGGATATGTCTTATCCAGTTTATTTTCCCAAACCTTCCAACAGACCTTCACTTCGACCATCTATGCTAAATCCATTGAGCACCTGCATCGATGGTGTACATCAACGATTTCATAAAAAAATGGACCAACTGCGTGATATGCATGTCTACTCAATTTGCAAAGAATGTTACCCTTGTATTGTAACGAAAAGATTCCATGATGCATATACTTGTTCTTGATGTATTCTAGAACAAAAAGGTCATCGCGTTTCATTCGAAAACAATATGAAACCAGGAATCCAACCACCTATGCTTGTAGTACTTACACAAGTTGAAGAAATGCTCATTAGTCATGCTAACCTAGTTTTACAAGTTACACATGCTCATGATGGTCAATATAAATATTCTGGACATACTATTTGCTTCCCACATGACATTTACAATATTGCCAAATATACCCCATTTAATATCAGAACTTGACATCCTTGTTTTTCACAAATGAAACTCTACAAACAATCCATATGAACTGTTTGTTAGTCGAACACGTGTTCTTGTTGCCCTTGAATACAAAATGGAAAACGACCCATACTACAAGGATGTACATGCCAACTTAGTTGCATTATCTTCATTGCCTCTTGTCTCAACAAACATTTCACCTTGGATTATGCATGTTAATAGCAATGATACATTATCTCATCAGCAAAGCTTGTCCTCTACAGTTCAACTGCCAAATTCATTTGAACCCTATCAAATAGAATCCTCCTCATTTATTTCAACACAAAATAATGCTAGAACTGAGGTTGAAGAATTTAGAAAGTTGTTACATATACCAAATATCCCACTATCACCTTCCATTGATTGGCCTCCTATAGGAATTTCCCCTATCAATGAGTACAAAACAAAAGGACTTCTTTCAATGGCTTTTCCAACTTTGTTCCCCACAGGTGTAACAATGCTTAAACAACCATGCATTCATGAGGTTGATATGTGATAATATGCACTTCACCTAATTCACTATCATGACAACATATTTGGCCAACATACTCAGTTCTAGTACTACATATACAATGTAATTATGTGTCATCAGAGTAATTCTATTTCCTTTGTTTTTGTTAAAACTAATCTTGAACATACACTACCTCCGACAATACTTGAGCTTGTTAACCAATTGCAAGACATGCCTAATCAGAAAATTGGTGAGAGGGTCACGAGGTTTGGATCTTCATTACGTGGAACATGCTCATATTAGAACAAAAGTAGGGCTGAATTGACAAATATGATCAATCAACAAGGTACACCAATTTTCTTCTTTACCCTTAGTGCAACTGATACAAAATGGCTAGATTTGCATGTTCTAATGTCTGCTGGACACTCTACCAGTTTATCTCAAGACTACAAATGCAAAATTCACAACTCATATCAAATCCACATATCACATCACAATACATGCACAATAGATTCAAACATTCCTCCAAGAGGTGCTTGAAAAAGGTTTTCATATAACGGATTCTTAATACAGGTATTTTACCATCTCTTCGTTATT
>LPNX010980507.1:81364-150599 GCA_001517045.1 Pseudotsuga menziesii | reverse complement strand
CAAAAGGATGAAAACAAGAAAAGGACTGAACTAATCCAAAGCAAAGGAGGGTCCAAAATTTTTTTAGAAATTTGGGAAAACTGTTGCAGCTGCAACAGGGTGCTCAGAAGATAAGATCCCTCTTTGATGAACTTAGCAATGGGTACTAAATTGCCTTGGAATTTAGACTCTGGAACTGCTTGGTGCA
This sequence comes from Pseudotsuga menziesii, assembly GCA_001517045.1. Lineage (NCBI taxonomy): Eukaryota > Viridiplantae > Streptophyta > Pinopsida > Pinales > Pinaceae > Pseudotsuga > Pseudotsuga menziesii. The sequence continues at coordinate 150,412 of LPNX010980507.1, read as the reverse complement.
AAAGCATCCTTAGGAAAAAATATATAACTGGCTCTAGACTTTGATACCTCATCCTTGGGACCTCCAAGGTTCTAATATATGGAGCCTCTGCAAAGTTGTGTGCATAACCATATAGGATGGTCTTTATTCAGTCTCAAGAAATGGTAAGAAAATTAATATATGGAGGGATTGTATATTAGGGGTTGATCCTTTAATTCAAAACACAGATTTTTTGGATATAAAAAATTGGTTATGTGGAAACAAAATTATTACTTTGCATGATATGTTTAAGTGGGACATGGATGGAAACATGATCAAATGGAGAATTATGAATATTCTTGTGTTTCTTCAACCATTATTTGATGTAGTTATTTTCCATGTCCATGGTGTTGTCCCAATCAGTATTGATATCCCTAATGCTAGAGTGTGGGGAAAGAAAGGAAATTATACTATGAAAAAACGATATGAAAATATTTACATAAAGCAATATTGTCCTGCATTTTTCAAGAATATGGGAGAAAGTATGGAAACAAGATGGGATACCAAAGGTACAATTTTTCGTTGGATGTTGGTTCATAGAATTTGTTTTACCACTCTTAACCTAAAAAGAACAAGTATTGAAGGGCCTTCAAGATGTATTCTTTGTAAAGAGTCAAAAGAGACAATATCTTGCATTTTCTTTCATTGCAAAATTACAAAATTGGTCTGGGAAAAAACCATGAAGGAACCACATAAGAATCTAGATATTTTAGATAATTAGAATGGATTCCTTCTGGGTTGGACTAGCAATTATTCAGGAAACTTGGTGAGGAAGCCTGTCTTGGAAAGAATTTGGTCTGCTCTTCCAAATTATGTTTTTTAGAAAGTTTGGATGGCAAGGAATTATGGAATTTCTTAAAATAAGATGATCTCAGAAGTAGATACGACAATATTTTCTAAATCTCTTATGGGTGAAGTTATTTAGAGTCGCTTTAAAAGCAAGAATTTGCAAGAGACCTCAAATTTGGAAGAAGATCTATGGGTGGAATATTTCACAAATAAAAAATGAACTCAAAAATATCGGCATGTTTCGACTGCTCAAGTCCCTTATTAGCAATTGAACATGAATCATAATGAATTTTAGAAATAGTTACAGGGTATTCAATCTCATATCCTGTTTTTTTTACGATTCTCCGAAGGGAAACCCTAGGGAGGTAGGTGTGTGGGAGAGGGGGTAGAGGGAGGGAGGGTTATCTTTGACTCGGGAGGAAAAGAATTAACAAATTATGCGTGTGTCCTAGGTATTATCTAAAAAAATATGGCTAAGCGATACACTCTATTCTTCGATATGAGACAAAATGTTGCAATTGGAATTAGTTCTTTAACAATAATTGGATATTCTCTTATTATTATCTCTTAGACAAAGGGGTCATCAAAATTTAAAGGATATGATAACAAACCATCTTCATCTAAGAATAATGAGTTTTCTATGATTATCCTGAATCCCCTCTATTCAACTTTTTCATGTTTGACAAGAACATAACTCCCTAGCAAATATCCTTGGCTAATCAAGATTCTCTCCTTGCAAAGGGAATGCTAGAAAATGATGTCTTAAACATTAATTGTTTGCCTTAATTCCGATGGTCTTGATGAAAAATAACCCTTTAAGTTTGCTTTATTATCTACCTGTGTGGATTGTAATTCAAATATCATTAAGGTATGATTTGATTGAGGCTCAACTTAGGGACAATTGGTTGAGGTTGGTCACTCTTGGAGTTATTGATCCTAATTCTCACATGCACCTGAAAGATGGGCATAATTGTGATGGTATATTTTATTTTGGGCACCAGTGTTCATATTCATTTTTGAACTTTTCTTTGCAATGATGGGAGGCCCATCTTTGAGGTTGCCTGTCATAGAATGGTGGAATTTGATGCGAGGTTTTTTGCCACCTCCTTTTCTCTGGGAATGTGGCCTCTATCCCTTTCTGGTGCTTTCTCTTCTAAGTGGGATCATGGAAACTGCCTCTTTGCTTTCCTCTCTTTGGTTTGGAGAGGATGGGATGTTGGCTCAAATCAGGTCAGAAGTATAAATTCTCAATGTGTTTGTTGAATTTTTTCCTTTTCTAGTAATTGTGAACTCATTCGAGTGTAATGTGGTTCATGAGGGATGTATGTTGTTCATTTTGTTGTAGTTGGTAATAGTATGAGTTTGTCAGATATAAAAACTTCTTTCCCAGTTAGAGGTGTTCATATTGTCTATTGATCTTTTTGAATTTGTAGAGTTTATTTATGTCTACATGGAAGAGGTCTATGGGGTTAGGGAAAGCCCATTTTTGGGTTCTGTAGGGCGGCCTTCTTGGCTTCTTAAAGTTAATTTTCTTGATATCCAGGTGGAGGGGGGAAATAAAAATCACTTTTTCGTAGCTTGGTATTGTGGGTTTCTTAATGTGAATTTTTATGAGAATATTGTAAACTTCAATGGTCATATTGATGTCTACAACACATTTGAGGGTATTGGTATGAGCTCGACAAAGAATAGTATTTCCCTTCAATCCCTTAGTGGTAAATACTTTAATAATCTAGTGGGAGGGAAAATACAGAGTATTTATGGAAATCTTGGTTGTAGGGTTTGGTGTAATCTTCTTGTGTTGATTTATGAGGCTACTAATAATGAAATGGATGTTGAGAAGAGATTGGATGAGTGTTTAGATAAAATTGGCACCTCACATACCAGTATATACGTCTTATGTTCACAGCTTAGAGGGATGAGGTATCAAATGGAGGGTTTAATATCAACAATCCAATATATTACTACCCACATTTCAGTTTTGGATTCTCATCTCATTGACATAAAGCAAACTACTCATCACATCAGTGATTATACTTCAAGGATTGATGCTCATTTATATGGGTTTGAAGGGTATGTTCATTTGTGTGATGATTAATTGAATGAAATTTCCAAATCAATTTTGAAGCATGAAGATATTTAGTAGGAAGGAAATCCAAGTTGGGTGATAATTCTAAAGATAAGAATGTCGGTGATTATGTCATGAAACCATATTGTGTGAATAATATCAGTTCAAGTGTCACATCCCCACGCCTCATATGGACGATGGAGAGGACGCGACCAACACACTGTTGCTGTCAAACTGGGAAATCTAGCCTCGTGATCATAACCATAAAAATAAAATGCATTAATAAAAAACATACACAAATGCATAATGAAATCTATAGTGGAAGAAAACAAATTTATTTCATTCATGCATTCATCATGTTCATTTTAATTCATAAACAATTCATTGAAGAGATTAAATACACAAGAATACTTATCTGGGAAAGAAGTTGGCCCGTAACTAGATATGTCACTGCAACGTTCCACCCAACCATAGGCCAGTGTACTCATCAATCTCTCAGCATCACTGCCACCCCCGAGCTAGGACTGATTCCACAAGGCACTAGGGAAATAACAGGCTCACACATAGCCCAAAACCAAAACATCCACAATCAAGCCAACACACCGTTGGGTTTCACAGACTATCCATCCAAGCCAATAAGAAATTGGGTTTTACAGGATGCTGAGGAAACTAACTAACAACACATGGGTTCCTTGGATGTATCCATCCAAGCCACGCTTGCATCAAACACACAGTCAACCCATTTAATCAAACACGGTCATACACAACTGTTGGATATGAACAAAATGTTCCTGGGAACCAAAACAGAAATGGAAATTGGGGAAAACAACCCAGTATGAAGAAATATATTTTCAGAAAACATTCTTGGGCTTCACCAAGGTAAAAACGGCCTCATCAAACCCTCAGACTACAAATCTATTCTCCCATTTGTTGGGCATTACCAAAAACGGGATTTGCAATTACAACCGGCACAATAAAATGGGGAAAACATCCCTCTGACAGAAATTCGATTTTTCAGAGTCATTTGTGGCCCTAACATAGCCAAAACAAACTCAGCCACACCCAAAATTCATGGGTGTCTTCTCCCACTTGCTGGCAACCCAAAAACGAGTTTCCCGACTTGGAGAAAATAGGAAAAAAGTAGAAAAATGTGGAGGAGAACTCCTGGTTTTCTCACAGGGGAAAAAATGGCCTCCTCAAACCCCAAACTCATGGCCCCTTCCTTCCCATTCACCCAGCAGCACAGAAAATGAATGTTGGGCATGGATAAGTGAAGAAACGGCAGCCACTCGTGGAGGAGAAAGCTCCTTCTCTTCCTGTTGCATGAGGGAGCCAAAACTCCATGAGGATGGATGAGAAATGAAAGTCATGGGTGCATAATGGCTTGGGAATTCCTTCCAAAGCTTTTACTTGCCTCACAAGTCAAAAGCACACTTTCCAAAAATGGGTGACCTCCCAAATTCGAATTTTACCTCCATGCCTTTCCCATCCCAAGGAGATAACTTCTTCAACCACTTTTAGATGACAGGGCACAAAAAGACAAAAAGGGTAGTTGACAACTTTATGGGTTTTACCTTAGACATTTGGATTTTTCCCATAGGCTCAAGGTTTGAATAATTCCCCCTCCCTATTCCTTGTGAAATCATGCCCCCATCTCTTTAACGTTGCGGCACATAGCTAGTTGTGGCATTTTTATTAATTTGCATTTTACATGATGTCTCAAAACACATTGTCCCTGGCTAGCACATAAACCATCAACATCGATTTTAATCGTTGAAACATCAAACACTAAGTCCATGGTGGGGCCTTTGCCTTGAGCTCCACGCCATGATTTAATACAATATTTACATCATATGCAATTTAATACCATGGGGTCAAAACCGGGGTGTTACATCAAGTGATGAAGATAGTCAAGACAATAGTCTAATAAAATCTAAAGCCACTCCTGAAGAAACTCTTGGCACCTATGACGTGGAAATGGACAATTATCAATATGTAAAGTTTGGTCTTCCTGATGTTGATGTGGATGGAACCTCTGAGGGGATTGAAGACTTTGCTCAAGATGTTTATAACTCAGCTAGTGACACTGGCTCTTAGTCTACTTTTTCCTCAATTTTTTTTTGCATTTTGCTTATAGGCCTTTTTTAAGAGTTTATAACAGTTTAGGAAGTGGTGTTTTCTGGTATAAGTTTATCTTTTGGATGATTGTAATTAATATTTTATCCATCATAGATCCTCAAAAACTATGTCGACGAAATTTTTTTATTATTTCGCTCAATTTTAAAGCCTTTATTAACACAATATTAACCGCTTTCGTTAAAAAAAAAAACCAAAAGATCATGGTTGACATATAAAGACATAAACATTAAGATAAATGTATCATAACCCTAATGCCACGTTTCTTCTAAAGTACATACAACCTCCATTTGACCTCACTATCAAGTTATAGTATGATAATATATTCCAAGTAAACATGGAAAAGTTCACTTAGAAATCTCACCCTCAAAAAACTACGATTTGCATCCACAATTAATTCATGCTAAATATTTATTTCATATAGAAAGTTATTTTATTCATTTTGCATACCTCGACAAACTACACTACTAATAGAGTAAAATAGACGTATTAAAAATATATTGTTTTAATAGTGCTTTAATAGGTACATTAAAATATATTTATTTAACAAGGCATTGACTTTGATATATTCATCCTTTTTTTCATTACTGAAAATTATGACACTCCCGTAGGTTCCATGTACATATAGTCATGGGTTTTGATCCTGGGTGGGGACAGTAATAGCCTACTGCCCCAACCACCTAACCTACAAGAAGAACCCCAAATTTAGAGGTATATGCATCCTTTGGTATATGTAGTTATGTATACATGTATTTATAGTTGGTCATATGATTGATGGATATCACTATGTATAATATAGAAAAGATAATAGTTGAATTTATTTAAATATAGTTGACTTTGGTCATTCATGAATATTTAGATTTCATAATTTACATTATTATTTTGTTTACAATGATTTTGATATGACTTAATTTTAGCAACTATATTGTACAACTTTTATTTATTTTTTAATATTTGTTGCTCCTTATTTAGAGTTTGACAATTTCAAATTGTACAAAATATTTGCTATTTAGAATCCATGTCATCATTAGTGGTAGAATTTAATACTTCAACTTTATTGTTTATTAAAATTTCAATAAAATATTTTAATTTATTTTTCCATTTTTATTATAAATTTCATTTTAGGGATAAGACTGAACTTTGTCAAAGCACTATTTAAAACAATATCTTTTTAAATTAATATTCAATGAGCATGCCACAGGATTGGATAAAAAGTCAATTACATATTTCAAATTCAATTGAAACTTAAGTTATGGTTTACCCACTTGCACAAATGAAGCTTTCTAATACACATTACAACCATCCATATCTTATCTAGTTTAGTAACCTCATCTAGTGATTAATGAAGGCTTGCAATTCCTTTGAAATGCACTCAATGACAAGCAAGAAAACTCAAATAATTGTGCATTGATTTTTAGTTTATCACTTCGATATTTTAACCAAAAGAGAACTCTTATCAATTCAAAAGACAAAATCCCATTGTAAGCAATATTAGTAGGCTTATGATTCCACAATGACATGTCTCTCAATGTTATATAAGAATTCCAACCATAACAATTTTTCCAATCATTTTAGTAGTAAATATTAATCAATTGAATTTATGGAACAATATTCAATATTAAAAGAATTACCCAATAACATGAACATGAACATGATATGAAAAGATATAATATATGAAAATGAATAATTTACAAATCTAACAACAACAATAGGAGCATGATATAAAAATGAATAATATATACATATGAATACTCAAAATATTTGTCGAATCATATTTTAACAATCATATACACTAGCTAGGTATGTTACTAGAGCTAGACTCATTAGGTCCATGCCCACCAAAAGAGGTAGAGGGTAAACCACTACCCATGTGAAATAACAATGTAAAGACTAGAAACTAATGTATTTCTCCATAAAGATCTATACCATTGGACAACATCAAATCGTATAAATCACCTAGTGCATGAGTGGATGGTTTTGGGTTTGGTATGAGAGAGGGTGGTGGTGGTGGGTCTGTTGGAGGAGGGGGTGGTGGTGGTGGGATTGTTGGAGAAGGAGATGGCAGAGGTGAGACCAATGGATCAATGGATGTAGCTATAGTAATGTACGGTAGTGGACCTGTTAGAGGAGGGGATGGCAGTGTTAGAACTAGTGGATTGATGTATGCAACTGTATCAGTGGATGGTGGTGGGCTTGTTGGAGGAGGAGATCATGGTGGTGGGATTAGTGGATTGTTGGATGCAATTTCATTAGTGGATGGTGTTGTTCCTGTTGGAGGAGCGATGATGGTGGTGGGAATAGTGGATTGGTGGATGGTTCATCAATGGATGGTGGTGGGCCTACTAGAGGGGGGGATTGTAGTGGTGGGCATGCTAGAGGAGGTGGAGGAGGAGGTGATAGATAAGAAGTAGATGCATGTGTGATGTTGGATTATCCTGCATTTGTTGTATTGGTGGATGGAGGAGCATCTTTAGAAGAAGACGACTTTGATGAAGAGTCTAGAATACCCCTCAACTCATCAAGTAGCACGATGGCATCGGCAACATAACATATCAATAATGTCATATCTCGAGGAAGGGTGGACCATATGGGGGGAAAATCAGGGTCCTGTGTGATGTGAAGTGATTGCACATTATCCACCCTATGTCGATAGATCAGATTAGAAGTCTGATCTACCACACGATGGTAAAATATGAGACTTGGACCGTGTTGTTGCATGCTAGGTTTATGCTCAAGAACTGGCTCATCAACTTCAACCATCTCCTCATCATGTTGGGGCGGATGATCCCTAACATATGTGTATTCCTGCAATATAGTGGACAACCATAGTCATATAATTTAAATGAAATACTATAATCAATTACTTGTAAATTAAATAAGATAGAAATTATGAAACTACAGTAACCAAAATATAACTATCATATTACCTCTCATATCCAATGGCTCAACTTTAGTAAACTAGATGTTCACACATCCTTGCTAGTCCATCCCTGCATATGGATAGTGTACACAATCAATGACTCAATGTCGTTCATGATTGCATAATGTATTTAAAGCCTTTGCATTGGGTGCTCCTCTCTTGGGAAACCCTTTCCCCAGATGTGCATACACACATCAGTCATATGTATAGTTGGCATGTAGACAAATGTTGGTGTGAATGTGGGTAAAGTCGCTTGAAACCTTTCAAAAAATAGTGTAAATAACTCTGGTGCGAAGGGAAAAAGTTGTCTCCCTTGCAATTGGCTATGACAATGGTTTAAAGCTGGAAAAAACTATCATAAAAAAAAAATAACCCACTTAATCAGCCTGGGCCTTTGTAGTAAAATATCTATGTAATATAAAATAATGCAATAATGTGTTGTCCATCAATGAGATGGTGTGCTATCATGGTAACAAACAAGCTCAAGCACCTGACCTTCTCTGGTTGAAATGCATGTAGCCTCAATTGGTCCCTAGTCACCTAGAACTCACTAGGGTGAATAATATTTGCACTGATGAATCACAAAACATACATCAATTGTGTCTCAGCTACAACACAAGGTGGTATAAAAATGGGGAAAGTGGACCCCCTATAAGAAAAACCTCCTCTATGGGATGGAACCAAATATTGGGATCAATCCTAAAGGCCTACTTGTCATGATCCTGAGGATGGATCAACTCCGTCAGTAGCTTAGTCTGCACCCTGATCGAATTAGCCTCCTCATAAAACTTGAGGAGGCCAACCTAAAATTAGATCTATCGAGTCGCATCAACAATAGGATGAGGAATCAAATCCCTCTCCATCTCTCTCGCCTGTCATACAAAGTCTAATTTCGAAATTTAAATCGAAATATAACAATTGATTTTCCTAGTGTCTTAGGTATCGAGGAGGTATGGTTGCCGTGTATGGGAAAAATGGAAAAACTTGTATTGTTTGGAAATTCTAAAACAAATGAAAATCAACCTTGGATGCACACAAATCGACAAGTACGGTGGTATGGGAACACTATAAAATGGGGTGTTTTGTAGATAATTGAGAATCGATGCTTGTATGGCGCTACAAAAGCATTGTAATAATGTAAAACAATGATTTTACATTTTTTTTATTCTACCCTAACATGGTGTGCAAGTAAATTCTATGATGCACCAGTACATTTGATTCAACAAAGCGCACCAAAAAATGTTGTATATTAATTTTTTAATTATTTCAAGACTGTCTAGTGTGTTTTGGTAAAACACATTGGCACTTGTATTGAAAGTTGACCGCAATGGGTAGTTGGTTAAGAAATAACAGAACATGTAATTTGATTTGTTTCTACAAAAAAATATTAGCTTTCCAGTGCGTTGTTGAGAAAAGCACCAATGTGTTATAGTATTAAAGCGCACCAAATAATGTATAGGTTATATTTTAAAATTTTAAATCATTTCAATGATTCCTATGGGTTTTTCTAAAACGCATCGATGCTTATTGTTAGAATAAAATGCACCGATGCTTTTATTTAGATAAAGCACACTGAAAAAGTTTATTTTATAATTTTTATTTTTATTTTTTGGGTAGAAAATATAAGATTTTCGGTCCATTGTTTTTTTTTCAGTCGAAAAAACCATTCCTTGGTATTCAATGAATCAAAGGAACCTTTTACATCTTCAGACATTTCAGTTATGCCACCAGGGATAGTACAAATTATCAGGTAATAAATCCTATCCAATCATACAAAAGTCACAAAAAAGATAAAAAATAGATACCCGCAGAATTTACAGAGGTACCCAAAGCACCTGGGAACCACTACAATAAGATCCCTCTCATGGAAGAGCTGTCTGAAATAGTCATCTATGTCCCTAGAGAAAATAACAGGAGCCCAGAAATCTGATCCAAGCAAGGAGAGTGACTCTTGTATCCTGTAGTAGCTTGCTCAGCAAAACCTAATAGTATCTCAATGAACCATGTGAGATCAAATATAATAGAATGAGCATATTCTAAAAGAGCTATGATGAGTCAACCCCAATAATCTCATTCCCAAATGATTCAGTAAGTAAGAGATGGCTCGGCGCCAAGTGCAATCCCTGCTTGGATAAAATGTCTGCCCTCCTGTTATGTTCCCTATAAACATGACTGAAATCCAACCATGTAAAAGAGGACATGAGAATTCTAGTGTTGAAGCACCAGGCCTCAAGATTCACCATGTCCAGGGTAGATTCCTTTTTATCCCATTTTATAATCACAGAGGAGTCGCCAAATATATGTAGCTAAGGTAACCCAATATCCTTGGCGACCCGTAGTGATGCCCAGAGTGCTAAGAGTTCAGCTCTAGTATTTGTGCAGCTGCCACATCCGAGTTTGAAAGCAAGAAGGTGTTGTTCATTCAGCCAAAGATAGACACCCGCTCTGCCCATGTTATTTGCAGCAGCACCATCAAAAAAGATCATAGGATACACAAAAGTAGGAGACTTCCCATTGTTCCTAATTCTTTGCTTGTGCTTCTGAGGAAGCTTAAAGGTCTTAACTTCTTCAAAAATAATATTTAACGGGCTATTCAACAAGTGTTCCCGATCGTCAAAACATAAACGGTTTCTTTCCTTCCAAATATTCCAAATAATGAAAATAGGCAGATACAGTAATACACCCTTATTTTTTACCCAATTAGATAGATTTTCCATAAAGGTAGAGGCATTCCAAGGTATGTTCACATTAAGAATACAGATGAGTCCACCGATCACCTCCTTCAAAAAACAACAGCTAACAAATAGGTGTTCAACCGACTCGGCCTCCTCTTTACAAAGGCAGCATCTATTAGGTCCGCTCCATCCTTTCTTGCTTAAAACGTCCCAAGTATTAATTTCGGTCCATTGTTTATAAACACAAGTGCATTGTTTGTAAACGTAGGTGAATTTTTTTTAGATGCATCCGTGCTTATGTCTTAGGAGCATCGACTATTTTATTTTAGTTTTTTTTTAAATTATAATTTAAACTGGTATGTCATTTGAACTATCCACTCCGTTCACAAATAATAAAGCACATTGGTACACTTATATATAATAAGCACACTAAAGGCAAAAACTCTGTAAGAACCTTTGGTTGCTTGCTTATGCTATACCAATATGATAAAGACGATTTTTCAGTCCCTGCCAAGCCAGGGATTATAGCGATCGATTGGTCTTCTAAGTAGTTTGATTTTCTATTAATATTTACAAAAATTATAATGTTTTTTAAAGTAATATAATAATTATATATTAAATTTAATATTTTAAAAATAAAAATATTTATTTTAATATTCGAAATNATATATATATATATATATAATTTTAAAAAAAACATAAATTGCCATCTGTAATGCATTAACAATTCTCAATAATGCAATGTACAAATGTGTAATGTCATGTGTAAGTTTTCATTAATACAAAGTACATAGAGGATGATTTTTCATTATTACCACTCTAGATCCAAACCTAGGCTCTATCAAGCGTCAAGAGGGATCAAATATCTCGAGGTGCAAACCACTTTCTTAAGTATTGCACTCAAGGAGCTATCAACTTTGGTGTGTCTTATATATAGCCATTGATTTGATTCAAACCAAAAGACACATATTTTCATTAAAGGTCCACATATAATATTTTTATTATTAATATTTAATATTATTTATGGCCGACATATAATACTTATTATTATTTTTTATTTTGTTAGAAACGAACATTACAACATCTCCCCATACATGGTTTTAAAGCCATATGCAAGGCCCTCCTAAAACTATGGGTTGTTTAGGAGGCCTTGCACATCGTTTTAAAACCATGTCCAAGGCCCACCTAAAACAATAAAACCATGGGTTGTTTAGAAGGCCTTGCACATGGTTTTAAAACCATGTGCAAGGCCAACATTTTTTGGGGGATAATTCAATTGTTTATTTTTTATTATTTTGTTAGGTAGGAACATTACAACTTCTACCCCATATTGTGTTTCTTTTCTGACCCACATTTTTTTCGGATAATTAAATTTTTACTTTTTTTATTGTTTTGTAAGGTAGGAAGATTACAAAATCTCCACCATATTAGGATGTTTTTCTGGCCGACATTTATTTTGACCTATAATTAAAATTTTATTTTTATTAATAAAATAATGTTACATAACGTTATGTAACGTTACAAGATATCCCCCATACTGGGCTATAGAGCGTCCTTCGGTGCAACAAAGTGCAAATCATAATGAGGTGTAATTTTGTATTTGTACAGATTTTTGGATAAGCCTAAGATTCCCAAGAGCTTACCTTTGTTTGCCAGTATCATTCCCAGGAGCTTTATCAATTGACGCAAAAGGTTCTATTTAGGATTTCCCATGGTTGGCAAGTGGAGATAAATCACGAGTATCTGCTTTTTACTCTATCATTGGTATCGACGGAAGTCCCTCTAATGCTAGACTCGAGTGCGATAACAGATACTTTAATTAAAATGCTATAATGGATGGTTCTTTAAAAGAAAAGGCAGTTTCGAGTAGATAAACCTACACTTTCCAGTAGATCTAACCCCTCCTTATGCACTTACTTATCGTTATGGTACCAGGTCTAATCCAACGGATCGCTTATTGAAATGGTTAGCTCGAATTGGATCAAACTTAGTAATAACTTATATGATGCATTGTTTGCATTGTTATCAGTGTTAAGTGATGGATGCAAGCCTAGAAATAGGGAATATGTTTTTGAAGACAGTTAGGTCTGAACAAATTTGTTTTCTTAAACTTGTACACGTGTTTTTTATTTTAATTATATTAAATATATTAAAATAAATAAATAAATAAATAAATTATTATTAGTTGTGAGTAAGTAAAATTAATTCAAAGTCATACTTACGAAAGATGTAATGTTTTCTTTTAAATCACTTCCTCTCTTAAGCAAAATGAATTTCAATATGTTATAAATGATTAACCTTCACTTATTAAAAATTGTTTCTTAAGTTATTTTTTATAAATATTTTCTAATGTTTTCTTTTAAATCACTTCTTCCCTTAATCTAAATGAATTTCAATATGTTATAAATGATTAGCTTTTATATATTAAAAATTGTTTTTTAAGTCACTTTTTATAATGATTTTCTAATATAACTATTTTGTTTGTTTGTTAGAATCCAATATCATAAAATTTAAATTTGGAAGCTCTTAAATTATGTATTTGAATGTATAAATGGATCCAACACGATTAAATACCTTTATAATTTATCCAATTTCCATAACTAATATATAAGGTTCTAATTTTTTTTGAAAATACAAAAATTTATCTTAAAAAATAAAATAAAAAATAAAACTATTTCTTCTATTTATATATAAAAAATTCAATTTAAGAAAAAAATTAAATATACTTAAAATGTTTAAATTATCCCAACGTCCATGATACATTCTTAGGGTACTATTTGGTACATATCAATTTTAACAAATACTTTTGTAGATATCATTTTAGTAGAATACCTTGACAATATTTACAAATAATTAATACAATTAATTACAACTAGGGTACTATTTCATACATATCAATTTGTTTTTAACAAAAACAAGTAGTTTTTTTTATTATTGATTTTTAGAAAAATTATACATGACAAGAAGAGCCATTGTCAATATATCCAATTACAATAGGCAGAAAAACTATTGTAATTGGCTGAAATAAACTGGCTTCTCCATTAAGACTAAGATAACCTTGAGCCAAAAGACAGGCTATATTTGCCAAAGAATATGTTGTTCCATTTAAATCTCTCAAAATGTGAAAAAATTCAACCTGCTCAAAGTCCTTCATTGTGATTCGGATTCTCTGCAGAATTACATTAAGGGCTGGATTATTGAAAAGACCATCTAAATTTAGCATTTTGATTAAAAGTTCGGAGTCCCCGTAAACTTGGAGAGTTTTAATACCGGCCTCCTTTGCCAACAGACAGGACTTGAGTAAACTGTAACTCTCAGCTTGATTATTAGACATTTTACCAAGTCCCCAACTGAAGCTAGTTACAGTCAGTCGATCAGGCGAGATTATCAGCCCCCTAGCTCCAGATAACCTGAGATCACCCTTGGATGCGTCGTCGAAAAAAATACATGCACATGGAGAATTTGTCCACTGATTTAAGAATTCACTCTTATTGTAGTGAATTCACCAGGTTGGAGGGAAATTTGGTTTAACGATATTCATTTTCTAGTTGAATAGAGAAAAATTTCCCAGCCATACACACACTTCAGCAGACAGATCAGATGGAGAAAATAAATTATGGACTAATTCAGATATATGCAATTTGGATTTAGCAGCTACTTTTTCAGGTGTCGACCTCTTGCCATTGAATATCCAATCGTTGCGTGAAAGCCATAGAGACCACCAAATGAGTTTTGAAATTACCAGCCATAACTTTTTCCACTCCTTAATGTTGACCGAATTGCCAGAAATCTGATCTCGGCAGCTTGGAATCCTTTCATGCCATGAGGAGAAGAGTGAAGATACAGAGCAGTGAGATGATGTTGTAACAGATAGGCCAAGAAGAACCATCTCCCATACATGATGAGAAAACTCGCACTTGATGAAGATATGGTCCGATGTTTCCTCTGCAATATTGCAGAAACAACATCTAAACAGCCCATTGAAACCTCACCTTTGCAAATTCTCTCTGGTCAGAACTCACCTATGGAGGAGGAGCCAAGTAAAAAAAAATTCCTTAGGGAGACAAGGAGAGGACCACACATCCTTCCAAATTGTGGGAGAAGAGTAAGGGCCTATGGACGATTGAAGAACAGAGAAGCCTAATCCAGCTAAGTATTTCCCTGTACGTCCCCACCCCCAAACATCTTTGGAAAAGAAGTTAACCAGATCCATACCAGTCAGATGAAGAATCAACAAATTCTATTGAGAAATAAGATGAACCGAGGTCTCGGGAAAGGCCCAGCTAGCCCAATTCCCATCTTTATCCCAATTACAAATGTTTTCCAGCCTAAGGATCCCTTTATTGGTTAACCAAATCTTAAACTCAAATAGAGAATTAATAGACGAGAGAGGAATATTTCCTAAAATCTTATCCTCCCAGAGAAAAGTCTTTTTTCCACTTCCTGGAATTCTATAGAGCTGAGACTGAATATTATCGAATCCTTTTTTACATAGATTCCAGACTGTTGTTCATGTAGGTGTGTTAACTATCTTAATATTTCTCTGCGATCCTCCTTTTAAGTATTTCTTCCAAAAGATCTTGTTGACTGGATGGTGTTTGTCTGAGTACAATTGCCATATGAGCTTTCCTCCCAAAGCCATATTAGCAAACTTAGGATCTCGAATTTGAAGACCACCCTCCAAATGGGTCTTTTGAGGGTTTCCCAATTGACTAAATGCATCTTCTTTTGGTTTCCTTTGCCACCTTCCCAGAGAAATTCATGAAGGAGTTTCGAGATTTGAGTGGAAATGGACTTGGGGGAAAGAAGCAAGGAAAGCTGGAAGATGGGGAGGGATGAAAGTACAGACTTTATCAAAATCATATTGCCCACCTTAGTTAACCAATGCCCACCCGAGGAGACAATTTTATATTTGACTTTACCAATCACATCCAACCACGGGGAAGGAGGGTTGGGTCCCAAAGTTAAGGGAAGCCCCAAATACTTGATTTTATCCCAATTATCGAATCCGTGGAAGTCCAAATAATGAGTTATTCTATGAAGAGACTGACGATCTATGTTCCATCCATAAACAACACTTTTTGTTGTTATTGATCAATGCACCAGAGATTGAACAATAATTTTGCAGAATTACATTGAAAGCCCAAGCAATAATAAGGGATACCCCTCCCAATAAGAGAGAGTCATTTGCAAAAAGGGCGTGGTTAATGGGAGCCATCCCTATTGCAATCTTAATTCCAGGAAGAACTCCAGCAACCATTTTAGAAGAAAGCTTTCTACTTAGCACTTCCACCATCAAAATATACAGAAAGGGGGACAATGGACACCCTTTCCACAGCCCTCTCGAATCTTGAAAGAAATCTGTCGGCCTTCCATTTACAAGCGGTGAAATCCATGGACTATCTGTGCAGGATTTTATCAAAGCAATGAACTCTACACTAAAGCCAAAAGAGCTTAAGACTTGATAGAGGACGGAGAGCTTGATTCGGTCAAAAGCATTTTTCATGTCTAACTTAATCATTATGCCTTTCTCCTTTCTTTGGAAACTAGAATGAAAGGCCTCCTGAACTTGAATCACATTATCTATTAAGTGTCTTCCTTTAACAAACCCTCCTTGAAGAGGAGAAATTAGAGCTCCTAGCAAAGGTTTCAGTCTATTGGCTAATAGTTGGCCAAGATTTTATAAGAAGCATTACAAAGAGAAATGGGTCGAAATCTATCAAAAGAGGTGGGATTTACTTCCTTTGGAATCAAGGCTAGAAAGGTAGAGTTAGTATTTCCTCTGACTTTGGATTTTTTTAGGAAAGATGAGATCATCCGGAGGAGATCGTATTTGATAATATTCCAGCATAATCTATAAAAATGGATAGAGAATCCATCCGGCCCAAGGGCCTTATCAGGCTTCATAGCCCAAATGACATCAACCACTTCTTTCTCAGAGAAGATTTTCACAAGTCCTGCATTGTCTTCTTGACTAACCAATGAAGGGATATTAGAGAGAAAATCAAAATTCAACTCTGCATCAATTTTATAATCTTCCTCAAATAAAATCTGGAAATGCTCATTGGCAACTGATTGCAATTGCAATTGACCTTTAATAACCTCTCCTGAAGAAGAACATATCTCTAAAATATGATTATGGGATAGCCTGGACCTGCATTGTCGATGGAAAAAGGCAAAAATTTTATCCCCTGCTAGCAGCCAAAGACTACGGGTTTTAAGCCTCAAATGAACTTCCTCCTGACTAAAGGAAAGAGAGGCTGAAGATTGCGCAACCTGCTCAATAGCCAATTGAGAATGAGATATTACTTAATTTTCCATACTGAGCTAAATATCAGCTAGAGCCTGAACTGTCTCTTCCCTGCTTCTCAAAGGGTTTTTGATGGGCGTTTTGATCCATCTTTTCAAACCAGCCTTATTAAGATTCAATTTTTGTTCCCAGATGAAACTAGGTGAGTCATCGATGAACTAAGACCAAACTTGGGAGATTAATTCCCCAAAAACATCCCTTTCAACCCAAAGAGGGTTGAATCGAAAAGGTAAAGGGCCAAGATTTTCTTCTCTTTCCAATAGAAGAGCAATAGGATGATGGTCTGACGTGAGCTTTGGAATAATTATTGAAGACAAAGCGTCGATATCCAACAATGAGCTTTGTACTAAAAATCGATCTAAGCGGGCATATATTCGAGCCAATCCCACTCTATTATTTGTCCATGTAAAACAACCCTTCTTGGGCTTTAGATCTAGAATATCATGAACATGAATCAAGGAGTCAACCATCTCCTGAAATGGATCCTTACCAATATTTCCACCTCATTTCTCCTTGGGTTCCAAAACAATATTAAGATCGCTAGCCATGACTATATTTATGAGAGCATGATTTTCCAAGTAAAGTGACAGAGTTTGCCAACAGATTTTTTTCTCCAAGTAGTTGGTAGGCACATAAAGGTTGAAAAGAGAGATGGTAGTCTTACTTGATAGATGTTGTAATTCCGAAAAGATCCAATGATGCATTGAATGTGAGGATTGAAGGAGAAAATTTTCCTCTGACCATAAAGTGGCAAGACCACCAAGAGTGACCCGAGCACTTACAGCCATCCTAGCATTTTTATTCCATTTTTCCCTACTGATAGATAAAAGGGATTCGTCATCTATATTTGTTTCTTGGAGCAGGATTATGTCCAAGGGATTTATTTTGAGCAAATATTTAACTACCTCAGCCTTCAGAGGGTTCCCCAAACCCCTGCAATTCCAAGAATTTATCTGCATTATTTACCGTGAGGGGCAGGGAATTGCTCCTCCCTTTGGGGACCTATTACACTTGCTTCTACCAAATGACAATTCGATAGTAGGCTAGCTACCCTACATCTTAAGCCTCTCAACTTCTTTCTCTCTAATGTCCGTTCGATATTTTCTTCCAAACTTTTTAGCAAATTTCCCATCATCTTCTGAGGAGCCAGAGGACTCAACTTTCTTCTTGAGCACATCAGCATAACAGGGAGATATTGGAGGTCTTATGGGAGATAAATCATGTGAAAAAGCCTCTTCCCTGGGATTAAGACGGGCTGGATCAGACTCGATGTTAGCTTCTCCTTCTTCAATATTGACCACAGAAAGCAGAATTTCACCTTCTTCCAGAATAGGAGAGATATGTTCATCAACAGAGCTTAACACCTCGAAGGGATTTGAAGAGATCGGATCCTTTCCATCCTTCGGAAGGAGAGAAGAATTCTTTCCTTCAGAATTGGTTCCACTACCAACGTTGCCCTCTTTTTTATTTACCAGTTTAGAAGAACCTGATTTCTGAACTTGCTTCCATTGATTAGGCTTATCTGATACTAAGTCTACTTCATTTTTTTTTTTACAATTACGGGCAAAGTGTCTGTATTCATGGCAGAACCGACACTTAAAAGGGAGTTGTTCATAGTCTAGTTCCTGAATATGAGACCAATCAGCTACATTAATCTTGATTGCCTTAGGCAACCCAATCTCCAAATCGACCTCGACACAAATCCTGGCACAAGAATATTGCTCTTTCCTTTCTACCATGTCAATGTATTTTTCGAGCGTATTCCCGATAGCTTACAAGGATTTGAAGTTCCAATAGTGAAGGGGAATATGGGGAATCCTGACCCAAACATGAATAGCAGTGGGTACATCCTGGGTTGGATCAAAATCCAATGTCCATTTGTTCAAATATAGACCCTAAGGACCCATAAAATAAGGGCCATTTCGGAATATAAGGTCTCTATCATCTGTTGATTCAAAGACAAAAACAAAGTAACCTCTGCCAACAAGATGGTTGTGGATTCCATCTGAGACCAATGGTCTCCAATTTCATTGGACCCATCCATCAACAACCTAAGGGGATGGCCACAACCCAGTGAATTTCCCTATAAGTCCTCGTTCAGCTAGGTTCAAGGCAGTCCTGCAAGGACGTTCTATCAAAAGATCAATCGAAGGTATATCTGCCTTCTTCATAAAGGGTTTCCCCAGAGGGCTTCCCTTTCTCTTCCCACACGCAGCAATGAGACGTTTAAAAGCATTTATCTCAAGGGGAAGAGGAGGGGGGCCTCCTCTAGAGGCCATAACTAATCCACTGGAAATAAAAAAAATTGAAATGGAGATGCAAACCCAGGAAAAGCAGACTAAGTCTGTTCCAAAAAGTAGGAAACAAACCAATAGACTTCTTGATACCAAGGGACGTGAGCCTTCACAATGATGGAACAAAAAATCACAACAGCCAACTCCATAGGAAATCTAGGTCAAGATTCCACATAGCAAGCCCTGAACCCATGTACAAGCCAGCACTACATGCACATGACCAGCAACCTGCAAAATCAGGACCATTGGAGAAACGATAAAGAATATTCTTGGTTGTGTCCTCCAGACTTCTTGAATTCGAACTACTCCCCTAGAAAGGAGCAAGCAAGCAAAGAAGAAAGGCTCCAGAACCAGACACAGCAAGCCGAGACCTCCAAAACCTGAGAGAAAAATATTCTTGGAGTGATAAGCGATGTCGAACTATATACATATCAATTTTAACAAATACCTTGGTAGATATCATTTTAGTGAATTACCTTAACAATATTTACAAATAATTAATATAATTAATTACAATATTATTACAATTAATTTTTTAATGAATACTTTGCTTTTTTAATACAACTAATTCATTTTTTTAAGCTTGACTTCAATAATAATAATAATAATTACTTTGATTGAAAAAATTATAAAAAAAAGTTTTTCATTTTGTTTTTTTTTACTTCAATTATTTTTTATTTTTTATTTTTTAATTTAGTCCATTGAATTTGAATAAGAATGATAATTATTATTTTTTCAATCGCTTTGAATATATTTTGATGATGATGATTAACGTTCAATGAGACCAACTTTGCTCTATCAGACCTTAAGAAGGATAATATTTGGTTTACTTTAAAATCTTATTTGTGTGCTCAAAAGGCTTGCCAAGAAGCTTCCAAGCTCATTATAGTTTTGGCAAGTTAGGAGGTTATAAATGTTTGTCTTGTAGCAAATACTATGAAACTCAGCTCTAATGTGGGTGTAAGCAAAGCAATCTAAGAGAAAGTGATTTTCATCCTCAATGCTTATATATTCACACACAATAGATTTTACTATTAAATGAAAAAATTATATACATAATTCCAAGGCTTTTTTTAACAAGAATGGATAAAAAAAAATTATTATTTTTTATGAAGAAAAATCCAGGTCTGAAATAGCATTTGCTAAGTCAACCGTTTACAAACAAGGCAGAATTTTTACAACTAATCCTTCAAACAATGAAGAAAACTCAAAACATAAATTGTTGTCTACTCCCAAAGAGCTAAGGAATAGGGTGGAATGAACTAGATTCTCCATTGAGGTTGATCATACCATGAGCCAGATTGCAAGCTTTATTTGCCAAGAAATCTGCACGCTTGTTGAAGTCCCATAAAATATGAAAAGAGGTGACATATTCAAACTTACTTAGTAAATTTCAAATTCTATGAAGGGTTTTATTCAAGGCTGAGTTGTTGAAGAGACATTCTAAGTTTAGCAATTTGATCACCAATTCTAAGTCTCCGAAAATTTGAATTGACTTGAACCCACTCTGACTAGCTATTTGACATGCCTCGACGAGGCTATAACTTTTTGCCTGATTGTTCGACATAATTCCTAGCCCCCAACTAAATCAAATTTCAGACTGTGTATCAAAAGAGATAATCAGACCCCCTACTCCGACAATCCTAGGATTTCCCTTGGACGCTCCATCAAAAAAAATAGAAGTTGAAGAGGACTTCACCCACCAGTTTGAAAATTCCAACCTGCTACAACGAAGTTTCCAAATAGGAAGACTTACCAGTTTCAAGGAAGTCGAATTTTGAATGACGTTTTGAAAAGAACTCTTACCCAGCCACGAATTGAATTCAGCCAACAATGAAGATAGAACTTTTGAACCAACGATTTCACTCATGAAGGATTTGATTTTTAATGACATGGTTTGGGGTGACATAGGAACACCATTGAAAAGAAAATCGTTACGAGCTGTCCAAAGTTTCTAGAAGACACAATTTAGAACAGTATGCCACACATTTTGCCACGCTGAATTTTTTGAAGTTTGAACAGGAAATGGGATTCGATCCAGCCAGGAAATGAATAGAGGTACCACAGAGATTTGAGAGGGAGCAGAGACTGCCAATCCTTGGAGAACCAATTCCCAAACTAAATGAGAAAATTCACAGTCTATAGAAAGATGGTCAGATGTTTCAACAGCGTCATTGCGAAGGCAACACCAAAATGGTCCATGGAAACCACGTTTGCTCAAATTATCACCTGTCAACACCCTTTTATGGATGAGCAACTAGGTGAAGAAATTCACCTTGGGAAGATAGGAGGAGACTCAAACGAATTTCCAAATCATTGGAGATAAACTAGAGACATGAGAAGATTCCAATTCAGAGAAGCCTTGTGTTACTGAATAATTTCCAAAGGGACCCCAACCCCATTCATCTTTAGAGGAGCAACAAAATGTTGTTAATCCTCATAAGGAAAAAGTCAACAATTCCTATTGGTGAAGAAGATGCTCTGGAATCTCGTGAAAAGACCAGCCCACCCAATTCCCATCACTGTCCCAAGAACAAATATCTAGCAGCCTTATAAGTCCTTCGTTAATTAACCAAGACTTGATCTCATTCAACGAAATAATAAAGGACAGAGGCGGATTTCCTAAGATTTTATCATCCCACAATAAAATCCTTTTCCCATTACCAGGGACTCTATAAAGCTGATTTTGAAATTTTTTTATTCCTCTTTTGCATGAATTCCAAATGGCAGTGCCTGTAGGGATATTATAAGAATTTAAGTTTCTCATAGAACTGCCCTTTAGATATTTTTGGTGAAATATCTTACTTGTCGAATGGTTCTTTTTTTAGTACAGCTGCTAGATGAGCTTTCCTCCCAATGCTAAATTTGTCAATTCAGGATCTCTGATTTGTGAACCACCCTCCACAATGGGCCTTTTGAGAATATCCCAATTTACCAAATGCATCTTTTTTTGAATTCCTTTGCCACCCTCCCAAAGAAAATCTCGAAGAAGTTTGGAGATCTGAGCCAACATGTACTTGGGGGCAAGAAGCAGGGAGAACTGAAATATTGGAAGGGCTGATAAGATATCCTTGATCAAAATCAGTTTACCAACCTTAGTCAACCATTGACCGCCCCAAGATACAATTTTAGCTTTCATTACAAATCACTTCCAACCATAGCAAAGAAGGATTGGGTCCCAGGGTTAAAGGAAGATTCAAATAAGTGATCTTTTCCCACTTAGAAAAACCAGGAAATCCCAGCGATTGAGCAATTCTAAGAAAATACCATTGATCCACATTCCAGCCATAGACTACGTTCTTATTTTTGTTAATTAAAGCTCCCGAAATTAGACAAAAATGTAGTAGAATTTCCTTGAATGTATGAGCAATGGATAAGGACGCTCCTCCCAATAATAAAGAATCATCAGCAAAAAGGGCGTGATTAATAGGATTCACTCCACTGGCAATCTCGATTCCCGAAAGAGAACCTATAGCTAGTTCATTAGAAAACTTCCTACTTAAAGATTCCGCCATCAATATATAAAGAAAAGGAGACAAGGTTCGTCCTTGACAGAGACCTCTTGTAGCTTGAAAGAATTCAGTTGGTCTGCCATTAACAAGAAGCACTATCCAAGGCCTTTATGTGCAAGCTTTAACCAAGGAAACAAAGTCTACACAAAAACCAAAAGATCTCAGAACCCGATAAAGAAAGGGGAGCTTCACCTGGTTAAAGGCATTTTTCATGTCTAGTTTGATGAGCATGCCTTTCTCCTTCCATTGTGAGCTCGAATGAAGAGATTCCTGAAATTGGATCACATTATCTCTCAAATGTCTTCCTTTGACAAACCCCCCCTGGAGAGGGGAAATTAAAGTTCCTAAAAGAGGTTTCAATCTATTGGCTAAGAGCTTGGATAGAGTTTTGTAGGAGGAATTACAAAGAGAGATGGGACGAAATCTCTCAAAAGAGGCTGGGTTAACATCCTTCGGAATTAATGCTAGAAAAAGGTAGAATTTGTGCTCCCTCCCACTTTGGATTTTTTATGGAAGGTTGAGATCATACGGAGAAGATCAAATTTTATGAAATTCCAACAAAGTTTGAAGAAATGGATGGAGAATCCATCCGGACCCGAAGCTTTGTTCGGCTCCATAGCCCAAGTGACATCAACTACTTATTTTTCATCAAATGGTTTCAAGAGACCCATATTGTCCTCGTGACTGACCAAGGAAGGTATGTTAGATAAAAAATCAACAGACACAGTTTCGTCAGAAATTCCATCCTCATGGAATAAACCCTAGAAATGAAAATAAGCAGCTTGTTTTATATGCTTCTGTCCTTTGATAGTTTCACCTTCACTGTTACAAATTTTTTGAGATATAATTACGAGATAGTCTGGCTCGGCACTGTTGATGAAAAAATGAAGAGTTTTTATCTCCAGCTAGCAGCCAGAGCCTGCGGGATTTGAGATGCGATTGTTCTTCCTCCTGGTGAAATGAAAGAGATGAATTATCTTGGGATTCCTTCTCAATCACCAACTACGAATTAAAAACTTCAACTTTCTCCATACGCAATTGTATCTCGCCTAAAGCCTACACAATCTTAGCCCTTCTACTCGATGGATTTAAGAGAGGAGTTTTTATCCAATTTTTCAAGGCAATTTTAGTGAGCTTGATCTTTTGTTCCCAAACAAAGCTGGGAGAGCCCACAACGAACTACGACCAGACTTGGGTAATTATATCCCAAAAACCCTCCTGCTCAATCCAAAGAGGATTAAACTAGAACGAGATAGGCCCAAGGTTCGCTTCTTCTTCCAATGAAAGAGAAATAGGATGATGGTCAAACGAAAGCTTTGGCAAAACTTTGGAAGAAATTAGAATGTTTCCATCCATCAACGTGCTTTGAACTAGAAATCTGTCCAAATGCGCAGATATTCGAGATTCTCCCACTCTGTTATTAGTCCAGGTAAAATGACCTTTCTTGGGTAAAAAATCAAGAAGATCTCTGTCATCAATCAATGATTCCAAAACTTCCTGGAATGGATCCTTGCCCCTTGATCCACCACATTTCTCCTTAGGATATAAAATGAGATTAAGATCCCCTGCCACAGTTATATTTAAGGGAGAATGGAGTTCTATGAATTCTGTCAGAGATTTCCAGCGAGCTTTTTTCTCAAGAAAATATACAGGGACATATAAATTGAAGAGAGAAATCACAATCTTGCTAGAAAAATGTTGTAATTTAGTATAGATCCAATTCTGAGTAGCATACGATGATTTAAGAGAGAATTTATCATTAGACCATAAAGTTGCAAGACATCTTGATGTGCCCCTAGCACTAACAGCCACACCTGCGTTCTTATTCCATTTTGATCTGCTGATAGATAAAAGAGAATTCTCTTTTATCTTAGTTTCTTGGAGCAAGAGGATATCAGCGAGTTGCATTTTTAAAATATTTTTAACTGCCTCAACCTTCACTGGATTCCCCAGCCCCCTACAATTCCAAGAAATAATCAGCATTATTTACCCGAGGAGAAGGGAGTAGACCTGCCCTTTTGGGGCCTACTTCGCTTGCTTCTATCATATGACATTTCAATTGTCTCCTGGCTTCCCTACGTCTTAAGACTTTCAGCTTCTTCCACTTTGATTTCCTTTTTAGATTTCCTACCTGCCTTTTTAGTGAATTGTTCATTTTCATCCAAGGAACTAGATGATTCAACAAATTTCTTCTTTAGAGCATTTGCATATGAGGGAGAGGAGGTAGATTCTACAGGATGTTTATGGAAATCATGCATGTTAACATCAACTCGTGGAAATTCCAAGAGAAATGGAACAGTTTCTTCAGACCCTCTATTGACTTCCCCATTCTCTTTGTGAACTTCAAATTGTTGCAACTCGCCTTCTTCGAGTATAGGAGAGATTTGATCCATAGAGGGACTTAATGCCAAAAAGGGATTAGAAGAAGAAGTAACAATTCCTTCAGGCTAAGGATTTAAATATTTTTTCTCAATACGTAGAGAACCATTCCCAGCGTTGCCTCCTTTACTTTACCCTTGTTTAGCTGAACCAGCTTTCTAAACTTGGGTCCATTGGTTTCTGGCCTCTTTACCCGACTCTACTTCAGATTTCTTCTTGCAATTGCGGGTGAAGTGACAATAACCATGGCAGTGATGGCACTTAAACGGAAGGTGTTCATAATCAAGTACTTGAATGCAAGACCAATCCGCAACATTTAACTTGATTGCCTCTAGCAGCCCAATCTCTAAATCCACTTCAACACAAATTTGGGCACACGAGTATTGGTCTTTCCTTTCTGCCCTATCAATGTATTTGCCAAGATTATTCCCAATGGTTTCCAATGATTCTGAGTTCCAACGATGGAGGGGAAGATGAGGGAGCCTAACCCACACAGGAATGGTTGAAGGAACATCTTGGGTAGGGTCGAAGTCAGGGGTCCATTTATTTAGATAGATCCCTTGAGGACCCATAAAATATGGACCATTCCGAAAAATAAGGTCTCTATCGGCTGTAGAATAAAAAACAAAAACGTAATAGCCTCTGCCAACGAGATGGCTACGAATACCTTCAGAAATCAGGGGCCTCCAGTTTCGCAAAACCAAGCTATCAATTTCCTTCGGGGATGGCCATAAACCAGTAAATTGACCAATGAGCCCCCTTGCATCTAGATTCAAGGATGTCTGACAAGGGCGTTCTGTCGGGAGATCAACAGAGGGGATTTTTGTTTTCTTCACAAAAGTCTGAACCAATGGACTTCCCTTTCTCTTCCCAGAAGAAGTAATGAGCCGTTTAAAACATTCAATCTCTGGAGGACGAGGAGAGGGGGACCCCCTTCAGATTCCATGGGCTCGGAGAGGAACTCACGCAAAGAGGCAGCAAATCTCGGGAAGAACAAAAAAAGCAAAGAGATACAAACCCCAGGCACTCATCCAACAAACTGAGCCAGAGGTAATTTAGCTACCAGCAGACTCTGCAAAAAGGAAGAAAACCAGCACACGATCCATGATCCAGAAAGGCTCTTTCACCAACAATCTGAATCAAACCTGCAAAACCAAAGCAAAAAACATGCAATACCCAGGAAGGCCGAAAGCTTCAATCTTCTTGGAGTGCGTTGTTGATCCCAAAGGTCATCATAATTCCAAGGTTTTTATATTATAGTTAGAAAGTTATATACTATAACTATTATAAAATTGTGTTTTCTAATTATAAATTTTTACATATAATTTTCTTGCAAAATTATATAATAAAACATGAAAAAATAGGTAAAAGAATAAAAGTTATGTAGGTTCCTAATTTGATTGTTTACTTTTCATTGTCCACTTACATCTTTTTCTTACTTTCTTCCAAAAAAAAGGCAAAACACAATTAACATAATTGGGCAAAAGTCAAGATGATATTATAGTGTATTATAGTGTATGTCAACATTCAAAGTCAAAATTTCCACCTAACTATTGGCTTACATTGTCTTTTCTATGCGGAATCACGGTGACTTTTCTATAATTCTGACATTAACATAACATTTTGAAATATTTGCATTTAAAAGTGTTAAAACAATGTTCAATTTCAAAGATATATCCAAGAGTATTCATAGAAATTGAGAGGTATGCTAAGATATATCCAAACTATGCTAAGGTATATCCAAGAATATCCATAGAAAATGTAAATATAACAAGAAATATTTCTTTTGCACAAATAAAATTGCAAAACAAAGTATAATAAAACCAATACAATACATAAATGCCTATACTATAAATATAATTAGAATGATTTTTTTAGCACAAATAAAACTGCAAAACAAAGTATAACAAGATTAACAAGAGTACAACTGCTTATTCCCTGCCATTTAAAAAGAAGTTAGTGCCAACAAATTGAGATAAAGATCCAAATTTACAAAAAGTTGTCAAGAGTCAACAAATTGTGATTGATAATTAATATAAAAATAAAAAAGATTCATTCTTGACCATTGATATCGATATCGAAATTATGTAGCAATGATATTCACAGCACCGTGATCACCCAAAATATGCAGGAATGTTTGCATTTATCCCTGAACCTAATCTTCTACAGATGCTGACGGCCTTTTGCTTTTGTTTTTGCTTGCATAATGAGTGAGTTGGTAAACGATAACCGTGGTTAAATTAATTCAGTATTATTGCATGGGTGAGTAAGGTTTTGTCATTCCGGGCTCTTCCTTCTGGAGTGCTTGATTACTATTGAGTCAAGAAGACATTGTTTCCTAGCATGTAATAAAGTGAGCATTTATTGTCTATTTTAAAATATTTTTTGTTATTATAACAAATATTATGTGAATTTTTTGGAATGAAAATTAAATAGATTTTGGATAACATGCAAAGCTTATAGTCAATGGATAGTGTCCCACGAGCAAAATAGGTTCATTGTATGCATGCAACATTCCAATGTGTCTGAGCAGTCGCTGTTAGAATTGTGAGGGTGTCATTTTGAGATATCAAGGTGTCAAAGTTCAAGTAAAATAAAAGGGAAATTTTCGCAATAAAAGCATAAAAACCAAAAACATTGTAAAACAGTTTGATTTAAAGATAAAACCATAACATAAAAAACCGTATTAGAAATGGCTCGAATACCAATACCCAACCGAAGACATAATTCCCCGCTAGGCAGGCAACGTTACTATACATTGAGAAGAAGAAAAAATTCACAAACTATAATGAGATATTATTATTATGTAGAGGAACATGTAAACTTTCCAAGATAAAACTCTTGTTTATACAAATTACTCGGTAAACTCACCTTGAGAGGAACACGTTAAAATTAAGTGTATGGGCTAAGGAGTATGGTTTTGAACTATCTCGATATAACAATCTAGATAAGATTGACCCAAAAACACCAATTCAACGCACATTTACATTCCTATTAAATTAAAAAAAAAAAAGGCTACCAAATAAACGTTCATAATATCTTTAATTCTATCATTTAGCAACTTCACAGAGAAAAGTAGTTCATAAATATTTTTAATTCTATCATTTAGCAACTTCAAAGCTTGTGTAAATGTCACAATGAGGTCTAAAACCATTTTGCTAATTCTGTGTCTTCTTCTCCAGCATGCTTGTTAGCACTGCCTTTGTTGTATCGATACATATTCATAGTAATCCATGAAGTTTTAGGAAGTGCATCATTATAACTAATTTACTTACTCATGTAACATAATGACTTATTTACCTGAAAGGTAGGCACCATGTACATAAGGGATGAATTTTCGGCTTGTATGTTCTCCCGTGAAGTAAAGAGGACCAACATGTGCCTGCAACCAAATCACATTTTATGCATAACACATTGTTAAGGATTCTTCAGACTTAATTATGTTACAGTCATATGCAGATATGATCAGTTGTGATCGTGTTTTCTCTTACCCTTATGTCGTGAAAGTGCTTAGGGTTGACGAAAATTGGATAATTAGTGTAACTTCCTCGTTGAAAACAGTTATTCGACCACCTTGTAACCAAAATTTGCTCTACTTCAGGAATGCCATCGCCTAACACTTTTCACAGAACTGCCATTGCTTTTCTTTCGTCTTCTCATAGTCTTGTTCCTCAATCCGTTTGGATTCCTGATTTATTACTATTATAACAAGAATGTTTGATCCTGGATAAGTGTTTTCCATGTGTTGCACATGAAAAACTATAATTCCATGATACTTAGTCCGAGCGATAATGATATTATATAGAAGGTGAAAGCATTTTATGTAATTGGTCAAAACACCCACCTGCCAAAACTGTGTTTTAAAAAACTAGTTTTTAGTAAACTATAACTAAATTAAAATAATAGTGATCTCTTTGCAGGTACATTGTTTCACCATTGTTTTTAATATACACAATATTGGTTTTGATATGAGTTAGAATTTTGAATTTGGGTTGTCACTTTTTATATGTTTTGTTAGGTTATGGCGGGTGTATAAAGGTAATTTTTTTCTTAAATTTTGATATTAAATAAATCTTTAAAAAATTATTAATTGAAATTTTCATTTTTAATTGTTGTTGACTTCAACCTCGACATTAATACAAGGGATGTCATTTGACATGTATAGACAATGAGGTTGGCCAATTTGAGGATGGCAAGGTTGGGTTTCCAACTTTGTGCGGGGTCAATGGTTTTTTGATATTTTTTATAAGTGGATGGTCAAATTTCATAGATGCTCGAATATTGTTACGGCCTCAATGCTTTTTTGATATTTGGTTTTTTGATATTTTTTATAAGTGGATGGTCAAATTTCATGGATGGCCAAATATTGTTAAAGTTGTTTATGAATGGAGCATTCAGACTTATTGAATTAACTTAGATGCATCTTTAAATTGAAAAGATTAGTTCCTAATAATTACTATAAAGACTAGGGTAAATTAAATGGGCAACAACCCTTCCGTCGTTGTTGTTTTTGAATGCAATCACACTATTCCACTATTTTGTAATCCAATCCATTGTTTTTTAAACATTTATTTTTTGAAGAATCCCAGTAGCTCCACTGACCTATGACCAAATGTTTTAATTATAGGCTATTAAGAAAATGAAGGTTTTCCCAACGATTGAGTGTAGAAGTATAATTGCAAGCACATGTTTTTTAAAGGTTATTAAAGGTTATTAAGAAAATTAGGTTTTCCAAGCAATTGAGTGTAGATATATAGTTTTTTCAAGAGAATGAGTAATTTGAATCGTTTCATTCAATTGTTTCATTCAGTAGCAGCGACTGCCATCAGGAGAAAAACTGGTAATGACCAGACAGTCGGTCCGAGGAGTAGAGGTACTGCTCTACAGGAACGCTTTGTTTTTCTTCCAACTTTCTATAGAATAATTTATAATATAATGGAAATAATTTTTTTTGTAAATACAGATGTAGATGCACTGGGTGCAGAAATAACATAAGTCGTCTGCGTTTAAATAGGAATTTTCATCTGTGGAGAGATTAATTAATCCATTGCATAAAATGTCTTATATCTTTACTCTTTTGATATTGTACATATTTGTGATTTTTATTAACTTAATTCAAATTCTAATTAGGTTTAAATATTAGTAATAAATAATAATAAAATATATAAAATAAAATAAAATAAAAATGTTTATGTTTGTTTAAATTAAAAAACATTTACAATTCATGTGGTATTTTACAAGGGATTATTACAATTTTCATTTAAGGTCCATGACTACTGCTTCCAATATTTATGTTACTTTGATTTGTATAATTAGAAAATTGAAAATCTATTTTTTTAAATAGAATTTAATTAAAAATTATAACTTTATTTTAATAGGAAAAACATACAACCAATGTTATTGTGTGTTAGGTAATTAATTCCTTTAAAAACAAATAAATAAAAATGACTAATTCCTCTAAAAACGAAAAAAAATAAACTAAATTTTATTAACTCTTCTCATTAATATTTCAATAATGTGTAACTAACTAAAGTGGTATCATGAATATTAAAATTTATTTTATAAGTACATAAACCATATATCAAACATAATGTTAAGGCACGGCCTAGCTGCTTTGTAGCTATTCACCTTATTTATTTAAAGATTCTACCAAAAATCTTTACTAAAAAGTGTTCTCCTTATAATATCAACATTATTTATACTAAATGAGTTGAAATGATTTAAAGATATAAATGATCAAACCTTTTAAATATCAACTTTCAACGTTAATGTAAAATTATTTCTTAAATTATATTTTTAAAAATTAATGTATTGATATAATACTATTTATATCGAATCACGTTTAAAAGGAATATTAATAATGGAATTTATATTTTTCATTATAATTTGAGTGGGAAAAAATATTGAGAAGTAGAGAAAATATGAACCTATTCAAAAGTATAATTTTATAATTAATTGTTTTAAATTTCCATGTTTAACAACAGCTTTCAAATAAATATTTAGAAGAGATTATAAAGATTCGATATTTTGTGTTTTGGTTTAGTAGTGTTTTTAGAAATTTTGTTGCAATTTATTTAAAATTTTATAGTTAATCATGTGTATCGATTATGAAATCAATATATATTTTTTGCTTGTGATATTTAAGTGAATATCAATTATAGACGCAAAATTATTTATTAAATTGTATTTTCTAATTAGATAAATTTGTAAAGTATTTTATACAATTTTGTTAAGCATATGGTGGTATTTTAGTGAAGTTAAATAGATTTTATTTTATCTACTAGAATTTAATTAACTATTTATTCATTAAAATAAAATAAAAAAATTGTTGAGAATTATTTATTTTAATTTGAAAGTGTATATAAGAGTTAGATTTTGCTACAATTTATTTATTTAAAATTTTATAATTAACTATCTCATCAAAAAACTAGCTAATTTTACATAAGAAACAATTATATATTTTGTGCTTCCCATACTTAATCTCAACTAACTACATTGATGTAAGACTATTTATTAAATTACATTTTCTAATTAGATAGACTTGTAAGGCGTTATATACACTTTATTTTGAATAGGGATTGTATGTGATACTTAGATTTTATAAGTTGCATAGTTTTTTTTTTTATTAATTATAGTTTGAGTAAAGTTATTTTTGTAAACAAAAATATTTTAAATTATTTTAATATAAAATTTTAATAGTATATTTAAATTATGTATAGTTGTTTATTTTTTTTTGGAGAAAAAAATTATAGTTTGAATTTATATTAAATTCAGAATTATATTGTTTACTCGTTAAAAAACAATCTTACACAAAATCTTTTTGATCGATTATTACAAACAACATTAATATTCCAACCCTAAAAAGCCCCATTATAGGGCAGCCAAAAACATGTTAAAAGCATTCTTTACAAAAAAAATCGTTCATAATGAGCAAAAGACAAAATGAGGCCATGAAAAAGATTGTCCACCATATGCAGAGACATATATGTGGAGAAACCACTGCTCACTAAGCCTCAAGTACCAGGGATAACCACGATGGTCCAACTTAGAAAGGTTAAAAAAAAACAGGGCAATGCCGCCAAAGAAACAATAGCCCACATCGATTCAGCCACCATAGCAACTTCAAGTTCATGGTGTCGCTACCCACAACCAGGTCGAGCCATCGTCGTCATTGCAATAAGAGCTACCAGTATCCGCCACGAGTGACCTTCGCTACCGGGAGCAACGAGCCGCCTTCGCCGCCACGAGTCATCACAGCCGCCACAACCCACCTTTGTCGCTTTGAGACACCTCCATTGCCGACAATCACTGCTGCATAGCCCCTCGCCGCTTCCAATAACGTCTCTGCCACACTGTTTGCACCAGCCAACATGCTGAAATCGACGCCTCATATGGGGGAGTGTAATACACCGAACAATTATTAAATTGTTTAAGACTTTGATTATTTATTTTTATATATTTTGACAAATAAAGTTAAAATAAATGTAATGGGATTATTTTTAATATTAATTAAATAACTAAGAGGAATCATAATTGAGGTAGCCTTTAAAAGAGTGTTTGCTGACCCACAAGGAGAAATGACAAATGGGGAAAGTTGTTGAGTAAAAACTCAAGTGATGCAGGAGGAATCTTCCCCAAAATCAAGTCAAGACTCCTTGTGGAGGATTAATGAGCGGGCGACTCATAAATGACCAAGTCCTAGGCAAAATACTATAAACTATTATTTCCATTGAATAAGTAGGAGGGCTTGCGATGGAGGGGAAATGATCTATTTGATTCAAAGATAGAGATTGCACATTGATCGAAATTTGTGTAGGCCCAGGGGTTATGTGTTAAGTTTGTAATCGTTATACCATATCTAATAACATTTAGCATCATAACAACATAACCGTAAGCAAAAGGATCACTGAAAGATAGACAAACACAAACACACAAAAGAACACAAATATTTATCTTGGGAAACCCTCGTGAGGAAGAAAACCCAACAAAACTTCCTCTATATAAGATGTATTAAAAGTACAAGACAAGACCCCAGACAGGTGCGCCTTCTTCCAACATATATATATATATATCCCTCCTATGCGCCATACACAAGTGAGTGTGTGTTCAAATGAGGAACACAACTATTGTATTTATACTATTTTTGTCACTTGACTTTTAACCTAACAAGTCGGCCCCACTTAACTGATTGGGCCAACTTCATCTAGGAAGACTCAAAAAAATATTATATTATATTCATTAGGGTACTATTGAACTGACTTACAATGGAGGCTCTACGTCATGACTCTATGATGAGCAAATACAATAGTAACATCCCGACGAAGGAATAATACATCTCCCTTGGTGCACATCAGTAAAATACATTTAGAATATCCTTTGAAGTTACAATATTTCAACACTCCCCCTTAACGAGAAGGGTATTCTACTAACCACATCATCATTAACTATAGGAGTAATGAGAGAGATAGCAACTGCAACATCATCAAGGTGATACATCTATACGTCATAGGAATTTTTCAACAATCATTAGTAACTGGAACAGCTACTCTCAGTACTGGAACATCATCTTCTACAACACTAAGCCTTTATCTTCTGCAGTACTCGCTCACTTGATCCTTTACAAAAACACGTCGATCTTCTGATCCCTTGTAGCGGCACTTCGATCTTCTCGATCCTTTGCAGCAGCACTTCGATCTTCTCGGTCCTTTGCAGCAACACTTCTATCTTATCGATCCTTTGCAGCTGCACTTCGATCTTCTTGATCCTTTGTAGCAGCACTTCGATATTCTCGATCATTTACAGCAACACTTCGATCTTCTCGATCCTTTGCAGCAACACTTCAATCTTCTTGATCCTTTGCAACAGCACTTCGATCTTCTCGATCCTTTCCAACCACACTTCGACCTTTTCGATCCTTTGCCACCACACTACCCGCAAAACACATGATCTCTTTGTGGGATGATCAAACCCTATCACTTTATGAGATAGGTCCAAGGATGATTCAATCCTCATCACCATGCTCCCTTTTGACGAGGAGGGTCCATAGTATCAACCAGCTGATTCATCCGCAAACGAATGCAGGACCATCTTTGTCCATAAGGACTCCTCGTAGACCATCCTCAACCTGTTAGAGCTAGGACCACTCCAAGCGAGTGTTATACTATGAAATATACATGTACATGTAGGCATACTCTCCATGCAAGAGTATTGACTGCAACTACAGATCTCAACCGCACCTAAATGAAGGCCCAATCATCCATAAGGACTCATCATATGACATACTCAGTGTGAAATATAGGACCACTCCATGTGAGTGTTATACTACGGAGTCCGCAAGTGACTCATTGTAGAGCATCCTCAACGTTAAATCTTGGAAGACTCGCAAGCGAGTGTTATTCTACGACATCAAAAAAATGAATGTGGGTACACTCTCCATGCGAGAGTAATGTCTTCAAGGCAAATCTCGACCGCAACTAAATGCAGGCCCTGTCATCCATAAGGACTCATCATCGAGCATCCTCAGCTTCAAATCTAGGACCACTCCTAAGCGAGTGTTATTCTACGACATCCACAAATGAATGTGGGTACACTCTCCATGCGAGAGTAACATCTGCAGGGCCATCCTTAGCTAGTAAGGACCACTCTCAGGAAAAGAGTGTTATTTTCTACAAGACCATCCTCAAGAGAGGATACTATCGTCCACAAGTGAATGTCAAACCTTGTCAACATCTTTAGACGTACTTGGCCTCTTTCATATTAGAGCTTTAGTGACATCCCATTATCAATGAGAGTCTTATCATCACTCCCCTTTTCCAGGGAGAATCCATATCATCAACCTGCTCCCCCTTTGTCTAAGGAGGGTTCATATCTTTGACCTATTATTCCTTTTCGAGGAGATTCCATATCTCCGACCTGATCCTCCTTTTTGAAGAGAGTCCATATCTTTGACCTTTTTCTCCTTTCTGAGAATGGACCATATCTTCGACCTGTTTCTCCTTTTCGACAAGGGTCCATATCTTCGATCAGTTTCTCCTTTCCGAGAAGGGTCCATATCTTCATCGTTCCTCCTTGTAATGAAAGTATGTATCATCATCTCCTTTCCTCCTTTTGAAGAAAGTCTTCACCATCAACATCATTTTTCCTCCTTGCGAGGAAAGTCTTCAGCATCAACATCATTGTTCCTCCTTGCAAGGAAAGTATTCAGCATCAACATCATTATTCCTCCTTCCGAGGAAAGTTATCCCGAACTACACCAAGCTTGTCACAGAAGCTTGGTCAACATATCAGTAACTTGCTCATCGATACTCATATACTGGAGTTTTATGTCTCCCTTCAGTACCATATCCCTTATGTAAAAATATCATATTTCTATGTGCTTTGATTAATCATGGAACACGGGATTCTATGTCATCTTTATACAACTCTCGTTGTCACATGGAATCATTGTGGTATCCAACTCCAGATCAAATAGACCTGTCATCAATTTCTGAATCCATAAGGCTTCTCAAATAGTGGAGCAAGTTGCTATGTACACTGCTTCAGCCGTGCTGAGACCAACATTGGATTGTTTCTTATTCAACCATGAGATCATGGCGGATCCCAA
This sequence comes from Pseudotsuga menziesii, assembly GCA_001517045.1. Classification (NCBI taxonomy): domain Eukaryota; kingdom Viridiplantae; phylum Streptophyta; class Pinopsida; order Pinales; family Pinaceae; genus Pseudotsuga; species Pseudotsuga menziesii. The sequence continues at coordinate 114,708 of LPNX010980507.1, read as the reverse complement.
GCAGTGTCATCCACTTGATGTACCCTTTCTGTCTATGACACTTCCTTCCCAATATGATTCGTATATCCATACAATCTATAGTCATGATCTCTATCATAGTATAGTTCGAAGTCTATTGTAACCTTTAGGTACCTCATCACATGCTTTGCAGCTATCAGGTGAACCTGTCTAGGTTTAACTAGATATTGACTCAATGTGTTCACAACAAAGCATATATCTGGCCTTGTATTCATCATATACATCAATGACTCAATAATCTGCCTGTACTAAGTCACATCCACGAACTCTGATGATTCATCAGATAACCGCATCAGGTTGGTATCCATGGGTGTGGCCATGGCTTTACAATCGAACATATCAAATCTCTTTAAGATTTCCACTGTATACTTTCCCTAGTTCAGAAAGATTCCTTCTGGACTCTGGCACACTTCCAGCCCGAGGAAATAGTGCATCGATCCAAGATCTTTTGTCTCGAATTCTTGAGCTATCTTCTTATTGCTTTTTGTGATATGTTTTCTCATTTCCTGACAGAAATAGATCATCCACATAATACAATAGTATGATAGGTTCATCATCCATAACCTTAAAAGTAAAGGTTAGGATCAACTTTACTTTTGCTAAATCCCAAGCATTTCAAGAAGCTATTTATTCTTCCATACCAAGCTCTAGGAGCTTACTTTAGTCCATATAGAGCCTTTTTCAACTTTCATACATGATCCACTTTGTCTTCGACTTCAAATCCTTATGGATGTTTGATGTATACTTCTTCCTCAATCACATCATTCAGGAAGGTTGTCTTTACATCCATATGGTTTAGATTCCACTTCATCATGGAAGCAAGTGCCATGATGGTTCTAATGGAAGTGTACCTTGCTACTAGTGCAATTTTCTTTTCATAATCAATTCCCTATCTCTGAGAGAATCCTCTAACCACAAATCTTGCGATACTTCCATTAGCACCATGTTTTATCTTCCAGATCCACTTGGAATATACCCCACTCTTGCTTTTCGGTTTGGGTACTATATCCTAAACATGACTGGTATTCTTCCATCATTGCTTCTACCATGAGTTCAACATGTCATGTCATCGACATATCCCAGTCTTCCGCATTCAACCTTGAAGGTTGGAACCCACTTTACTTTTGGTAAAGCCTTAGTCCATCAGGAAGTTGTCCATCATGTCATACCATGTCGAACTCAGAGATAATATGAAGTCACTCCCCCTGAAGCAGAGCATCATCCTCCCTCTGCATTTTGTATTGGAGTGGCAGGTAACATCCTTTGCTACTGATATTCTATGTATCCATATAAGGTTACTAGATACCAAGATCCCTTTATCTTGAATTTTGTTGAAAAGTTCCTTTTGCACCCATCTATGAGATTGTTGTATTCTATAGGTTTCCATCTTCAACCTTGTAACGAAGGTTAAGATATTCATCACTCTAGGTAATCTTCAAGCTCCTTATGTAACGAGATGTGCTTATCGATGGGTTCCTTTTGATTTCGTACAAAGCCTATTCTACAGAGTTGGTTCTTTGCTCGATATATACTTCTACTTTACTAGCGAAGTGTGTTTGGTCAATAAAGTATGTCATGCCATAGTCTATTCCCTCTTTCTGAGACAAACCACGAACCTTGCTTTGTATACTTGTTACTGTAGATCCACATGGAAGACACTGCGTGTTGGGCTCCGGGATTGTATTCTATAATGTTGTTATTTACATTAATTCCCCATCCTATCTACCATAATTTAATACATCTATGTTCAATAAGGTTGTCTTTTACTTTGTTTTATTAACTAAAATCTGGTAAATGTAAAATAAGCCTAATATGTTATTTTTAATGTATTAAATGTGCAAATGATAAACATTTCAATATTTCATTTGACCATTCTTTCCGTCATGTGCTCCACACTGAGTTTGATAGCATGTTCTTATTGGTTTAAATGACTCGAGTCTCGACTTACTTTCTTAACAAATTTTCATTTATCCTCTCTAAAACCTGTCATACATGCATACACAAATTAAAATCATAAGGTTGATAATAAGCTTTTGCAGTATCCAAATGAATAATCATAACTAAAGCTTCAAAAGAATTATTATTTATAAATAAAAGTTAAACAATAAAATAATATTTTTTAACCAAACCTATATACAAACATATTGAATAAAAATGAATTCTTAATTCTTAAATAAGTTACCATTTTATATAAGTAGAAGTCTTTTAGCATTCACAAACTGTATGGTGGAAAGCCCTCACATCTTAAGTTTTAATATATATGAATGTTTTAATTGTATGCACATGCCTTATTTTAAAACGGAACACGTGGTTATCATGCAAGGTAGATCGCATAAAGATTGAAGGAGAGAACGTTCAACAAAGACTGGATCAATATAAGCAACAAATTCATAAATGGATGGTGATTCAGCCAATGGAACTCAATCACCCAGCCGTCAATGTGGCCAACAACCCAGCAGAAATTCTGCTTAGAATCCAGATTTGTGAACTAATTTCTGTTACAGGCCATTCGGACTCCCATCTGGACGCCCATTCAGACCTTCATTCCTTCAAAGATTTTCCTGAGAAAACGTGTTTCTAACAGATAACATGTTTTCAGGTTAGATTTGTGGGAAAACAGAGGTGAAACAGAAAATTCCAGCACATGGGTTTTGTGCAGAATAGGCCCATTTAGGTCCTTTGAAGGAATTTTGTGGAAATTCGAAGACATTTGGGAGCAGTTCGTGGTTCCTTGAAATGGACTTGCCTAGAAAACGTCAAAACATGGTTGACCGTTTTTATGAGTTTGTTCCTGTTTTGATGGGTCATTGTTATAGCAGTAAAGACTTTCTATTTTTAGAGAGGTTGACCAATGAAAGGGTCAACCTACTCTCCTTTGTAAAAAACTATATAAACATGCTCAGGGTTATGAAGAAAGGGGAGTAAAACGTTGTATAAGCTTCACTTCTAGTTTTAATAAAATCTTTGTTTCAGTTTTGATGAATTCGTGTTCCGTTGGTGATTGATCTGAGTTAGATACAACCCCTGATTGCTGAGAAGGGCCCCTCAACAACCAAAGGTTTTTTTCATTGTGTATATTTTGTTTTGTTTTTTATTTTTTTCTGCAGATAAGTAGTTCTCATTTTCAGTATATGTATTTAGCTTGGTTTTCCAGTAAATGATGTTCTTTTGTTTCCTGTAATATATTTCTGTTGTTAACATAATTTATGCTTCCAGAATTTAAAGTGACTGATCATGCGTCATTTCTTTCAGCTTTTCTTTCAGATTGCTTTCTAGTTTTACATTGCAATTAGATAGAGTTTGATAATTTCATAATTTCAAGTTAGTTTGTAATCGGATTTAGCTCTGTTTATTCTCGTGTAGCTGTAGAAAGTTAAATTAGTTTACCTTTCAGCTCTATTTTATTATGCAATAGAAATGGTTTCTTTCCTCAGATATAGATTAGTGTAGTTGCTCTCTGATTATTTCCATTTTAAACAGCTTATTTTCTGTCTTGTTGGCACCATAGACTCATATGCATAAGTCAACTAGTGTTAGGTTCATTTAGTTTGCTTATTTTCATAGTTTACATCATTTTTTATCATGCAGACTGTCTTTTGGACTATCATCCGATCTTTAATATTTTCTACTCTGTTTTTATGATTGTTTAAGGTTAATTTCTCAGGTTTTCAAATTGTCTTATTTCTTGTAGTTAACCAGCATTTGCACATGTAGTTAAAACCTTGTTTTAAGTGGCATATTGTTTTGCTTAAGCTTCATGTTCATTTTTAGTCATTTGATTATCTTTGCCTTAGTTTTCCTTTCTGATTGCACCTTGATCTGTAGTTAATACTTTATGTCTGATTCCTTAACTTGTTACTGTTTTAGAACTCGTCAATTTCATTCTTAGTTTAGTTTACTTCATCTTTGTCAAGGTTGATTTTGGATTAAAGCTTGGTAATCTCATTTTCAAAATGGTTTGATCATAAATCTCAGTTCAAGCATAGGATTTTCTCTTCTCATTTACATAATTGATGAAGATGTTCATGGAAAGGATTCAATTCAGAAATAGAATAACCTTCTAAAGTTTTAGATTGAACTTATTTATGAGTCATTTGCGTATGGATGAATAATAGTTGCAATGTTTAAAATCACTTGTAATTGGTCACTTTTCAATTTGCACCTCTTTGTAGAAAGTAAATTAGATTTACTTCACTTTCTCTATCGCATTTGAAAATCATTTTGATACATTCCCTCAAATTCCTCAAGGAGAGTGGAATTAGATAACTTAGCTCAATTTGCTTATGAATCGTTCATTTTTTTTTATAGTTAACTGTTAATTTGCATTTGTTAGGTTAACTAAGTCAATCATATTTTTCAAGATAGCATAGTTCCCTATTTTAATAGTTAGTTGTACTTTGAAATTGTCTTGTAATTAGATTTCTGAATTTGTTTCATGGTTAGAGTTTGAATAGTCTTTTCCATTTAAGTGATTGTTGAGTAGTTTCCTTTTTTCGTAAGTAGCTTGTTTTCGATTCAGTCTTGTTTCCTAGACTAGTATTTTCTTTACATCTTGCAATTTCAATTTTTGTCCATAGATTAGATTAGTATAGCTTGATACTATTCTGATTTATTTGATAATTCATAACCCTTACTCAATTTTAGGTAGATTACCAGCTTCAGATTAGCTTAGATTAGTCCAAGCCTTCAATCTTTCACATATAGTGTTTGCATCTCATAAGCTACCTTCACGGGTTGACAATTAAGTGTTGGATTAGATAATGCATATTTTTCCCAACACTATGAACTTCCCTTCAGGTCTCGGAACCATGTCCTAGACATCACTCCTCGTGATCAATTGGTACTCTTTGATCATAGCCTCTTCCATAGCTAGAAGGGATTGCATCAATGTTGTCACTCAAATGTGCCACATAACTAGAGTGTATCTGAGGCCTCTTACTTTAGTTGGAATTCTTGTCATACTTTTCTTCATCTTGAGTTATCTCTCGTGCCTAAGGTGGTCTTCATCTCTCGAGGTGGATCTACTGCTCTCTTACATTCTTCTGAAGATCTTTTTTCTGTCACGGTGTCTTTGACCCTGGGAGCTTCAGGTTCATATTATGTATATTTATTGGCATGTACCTTGAATTTTAATAAGTTGTTCTTCAGAACAAGTCTCACCCTTTTCTTGTAGGTGATTATATGTGATCTTTCGTACAAGTAAAATGCACCAGTTTCATGGTTAGAAACATTTCATAGGGCATATGGACATTGACAAATTCTTATGCATAACGATACAATCATGCAACTATTTTAGCCAATACAACATTCATTCATATCTCGTATACACACAGAAACTTTCCACATGCCTTCCATATCTACCATGACATCATTGAGATTGTGCACTAATCCAATATGTCAACAAAGAGGTTTCATTCTAGATAAGTAGCAATGCAGTGTTGTATAGTACCATGGGCTACTTACCCATAACATGTATATTAGTATTACATTGCCATTAATGCAAACATTATATCATGCATAATACGCATCATATATAGGAAAAACAATTCAAATACTTATCTTTGTTTTTTTATAGATTCTTTCTTGTGCTTTGTCTTCATCTCCTTCTGGATCTGCAGCTTCTTCTTTGATCAATGAGTTTGCTTCTTCTTAGTTTAGTGCTTGATTACCATTAAGTCAAGAAGGCATTGTTTCCTAGCATGCAATAAAGTTAACATGTAATAAAGTGAGCATTTATTGTCTATTTTTAAAATATTATTGGTTATTATAACAAATATTATGTCAATTATTTGGAATGAAAATTAAATGGATTTTGGATAACATGCAAAGCTTATAGTGAATGGATAGAGTCCGACGAGCAAAATAGGTTCATTGTATGCATGCAACCTTCCAATATGTCAGAGCAGTCGTTGTTAGAATTGTGAGGGTGTCATTCTGAGATGTCAAGGTGTCAAAGTTCAAGCAAAATAAAAAGGAAATTCTCGCAATAAGAGGATAAAAACCAAAAACATTGTAAAAGAGTTTGATTTAAAGATAAAACCATAACATAAGAAACCGTATTAGAAATGGCTCGAATACCAATACCCAGTCGAAGACATAATTCCCTGCTAGGCAGGGAACGTTACTATACATTGAGAAAAAAAAAACTTCACAAATTATAATGAGATCTTATTGTTATGTAGAGGAACATGTAAACTTTCCAAGATAAAGCTCTTGTTTATACAAATTACTCGGTAAACTCACCTTGAGAGGAACACATTAAAATTAATTGTATGGTCTAAGGAGTATGGTTCTGAACTGTATCGATCTAACAATCTAGATAAGATTGACCCAAAAACACCAATTCGACGCACATTTACAATCCTATTAAATAAAAAACCAAGAAGGATGCCAAATAAACTGCAAATTATGTATAGAAAATTAGTTCATAATACTTTTAATTCTATCATTTAGCGACTTCACAAAGAAAAGTAGTTCATAATACTTTTAATTCTATCATTTAGAAACTTCACAGCTTGTGTAACTGTCACAGTGAGGTTTGAAACCATTTTGCTCATTCTGTGTCTTCTTCTCTAGCATGCTTGTTAGCACTTCCTTTCTTGTATAGATACTTGTTCATAGTAATCCATGAAGTTTTAGGAAGTTCATCATTATAACTAGTTTACTTACTCATGTACCATGATGACTTATTTACCTAAAAGGTAGGCACCATGTACATAAGGGATGAATTTTCGGCTTGTATGTTCTCCCGTGAAGTAAACAAGACCAACATGTGCCTGCAACCAAATCACATTTTATGCATAACACATTGTTAAGGATTCTTCAGACTTAATTATGTTATAGTCATATGCAGATATGATCAGTTGTGATCGTGTTTTCTCTTACCCTTATGTCGTGAAAGTGCTTAGGGTTGACGAAAATTAGATAATTATTGTAACTTCCTCATTGAAAACGGTTATTCCACCACCTTGTAACCAAAATTTGCTCTGCTTCAAGAATGCCATCGCCTAACACTTTTCACAAAACTACCATTGCTTTTCTTTGGTCTTCTCATGGCCTTGTTCCTCAATCTGTTTGGGTACCTGATTTATTACTATTATAAAGAGAATGTTTGATCATGGATAAGTGTTTTCCATGTGTTACACATGAAAAACTATAATTCCATGATACTTAGTCTGGGTGATAATGATATTATATAGAAGGTGAAAGCATTTTATTTAATTGGTCAAAACACGCACCTGCCAAAACTGTGTTTTAAAAAATTAGCTTTTAGTAAACTATAACAAAATTAAAAAAATAGTGATCTCTTTGCAGGTACATTGTTTTTAATATACACAATATTGGTTTCGATATGAGTTAAAAGTTTGAATTTGGGTTGTCACTTTTTATCTATGGTAAAGATTATATGTTTTGTTAGGTTATGGCGGGTTTATAAAGGTAATTTTTTTCCCAAATTTTAATATTAAATAAATCTTTAAAAATATATTAATTGAAATTTTCATTTTTAATTGTTGTTGAATTCAACCTCGACATTAATACAAGGGATGTCATTTGACATGTATAGATAATGAGGTTGGCCAATTTGAGGATGGCAAGGTTGGGTTTCCAACTTTGTGTGTGGCGTTAATGGTTTTTTGATATTTTTTATAAGTGGATGGTCAAATTTCATAGATCCCCGAATATTGTTACAATGTCAATGCTTTTTTGATATTTTTTATAAGTGGATGGTCAAATTTCATGCATGCCCGAATATTGTTAAAGTTGTTTATGAATGGAGCATTCATATTTATTGAATTAACTTAGATGCATCTTTAAATTGAACAGATCAATCCCTAATAATTATTAAAAAGACTAGGGTAAATTAAATGGGCAACAACCCTTCCATCGTTGTTTTTTTTTAATGCAATAGCACTATTCCACTATTTTGTAATCCAATCCATTGTTTTTTAAACATTTTTTTTTTGAAGAATCACAGTAGCTCCAGTGGCCTGTGACCAAATGCTTTAATTAGAGGTTATTAAGAAAATTAAGGTTTTCCCAACGATTGAGTGTAGAAGTACAATTGTAACCACATGTTTTTTTAAGGTTATTAAAGGTTATTAAGAAAATTAGGTTTTCCAAGCGATTGAGTGTAGATATATAATTTTTTCAAGAGATTGAGTAATTTGAATCGTTTCATTCAGTTGTTTCATTCAATAGCGGCGGCTGCCATCAGGAGAAAAACTGGCAATGACCAGACAGTCGGGCCGAGGAGTAGAGGTACTGCTCTACATGAACGCTTTTTTTTTCTTCCAACTTTCTGTAGAATAATTTATGATATAATGGAATTAATTTTTTTTGTAAATACAGATGCAGATGCAGTGGGCACTACGTTGCAAAAATAACATAAACCATCTACTTTTAAATAGGAATTTTCATGTGTGGTGAGATTAATTGATCCATCACATAATTTGACTTCATTCCTTAAAATAAATATTCCCATTTAATCAACATAGTTTTCAATACATGGATAAACATGTTAACACATTGATTTTCTCCACCAAATACATGTACTAATAAGGATCTAGTCTTGTTTTAGGTGAGTTATAAGAAGAGCTAAACTCATATGAGGGGTGAGCAATCCTTGCCAATTAAAGTCCAACACAAGAACTAGCTTATAGAAAATCTATACAAGTTAGATAATAAATTTTGGATTCAAAATTGAAATCTTAGAAGAATTAACCAACATCTTTCTCGGCCGCCAACCAACAAAAGCACAAAATCTAATTTACTTATTATAATTATAGAAGGACTTCATTTTTGTCGTCCTTTTCATTCTAAATTTATCATCGCCACCTAAACCACTTAGAAGACGAGACTTAAGGAGCGTATAATACAACCTTCAGCATCTTCTCAGCGTGCTTTCGACTCTATTCACATTTAAGGTATTCAAACTGTTTTCGTTTTCAACGACTTTCACAGTAACACCAAAAGATAGCAAAATTTTTCAAGGAAAACTAACACTTTATTAATGGTTTATTTAGATGTTTAAAAATAAACGCTTAACCAATTTTAAATTTTTAACCCATAAATATAGCTATTATCATTGTTTTGTTTTTCATTGTTCTGCTTTTAACAATATTCGAAGATAAATTGGCTTCGTACTCTTTGAATTGAAGATCGATCGATCGATCAACAGCGCTTAGTGGTTGGAAATCTGTCGCGTTACCTTCTCCAACTTTACTGGGTTATCACTACATACCCACAGTCAAATTCGAGGAATTCTTCGGCTAACTTATGGACGATATACTAGTAGCCTCGATCATCACTCTGAATTCGGTGTATGTCGAAATTGGTTCAACTTCTGCATTGTTTGATATCAGCAGTTACTAACTAACAATTGCAATACATATGGAATACAAAAGGAGGATTATCGGTACATATGGTCATACCTGCCATCTCAAAATCATGCAAAATATAGTGCATCATCAACTCCAAGGGCGTTGATGGAACGCTATTTAATCAATACAGGACAAAATCCAGAACTAAATTAGATCTTCCGAATTTTATCAAGAATGTCACCATTTTTAATCAAGGCTTAATCATCGGGTTACTTGCAATATTTGAGATTTAATGTCTCCCAAAGGAGAAACAAAATTAGCCTTTGTGGTCTCATTGTCCTTGCTTGAAGGAGCTTCAATGGCCAACGCACCATCGGCAGAATCCACTGCTAATTCATATGAAGGTGTAGCAACAGATATAGGTACTCTATTACGCCTATTAGGATATTATAGAGCAAAAAAAAATAAGTATATTGTAAATTGAAACATATTTGACATAAAAAAAAAATATCAAAACTGCAAATAAATCTCATCTTCTCTTCCTCTATGTCAAGAAAACAAATTCCCTGCTATGATCTATAAACTAGTACATAATCAAATATTGAGAAGTGTCTGGTTAATTAATACCTGTGGTCGATGTTGAATCTGGCATTGCTATAATTGGAATAGCAGGTATGGAGGTCGTGTTGGTTGGCCAGTTGCCACATTGGATTCATATATCTATACACCTGATTAAAGGCAACCATCATTCCAACTCGGGCAAGCAGTCATTAGTGACTGTAAAATGAATATCTATACTGCTAGTAATATAGTTAGGGATATTATAATTACTCAACATGCATGCAAGTGGTCTAACCACTTTCAGGTGTATTGGATGTAGGTGTCCTAAGTCCTAGCAGTAAGCACATGCAAAACCCTCACCATACCGCCACGATAAGTTGTCTGCAAAATCGAAGATGACTGTGGTCAGATCATCTTAGTGGCACTGCGGGAGGATGTCAGAACATGTCAGAAGCTGGTCAGACCATCTCAGTGGCACTATCGGAGGATGTTAGAACATGTCAGAAGCACGGGATAGAAAGTTTTTTTTCAAGAAGAAAAAAGCCTGCCTTGATATTCACATTAAGAATCAAAGGACATCATAACAATCACCAGAAAATCGAGTTCCAGCAAGCATTGCAAACCAGAAAACATCCCCATCAACTCGAAGGGTAATCGCCAGGGGGAAAGGCGTAACAGCAAAATAAATGTTCCCATCAGAAAACTGTCTCATCATAAAGTGGAGACTGTCCTCACATCCACATCTATCAAGCGCCAAAAGAGGCTGAAACAGCTGTCCAAAAGAGGACTCTCTACTCATCAATCTATGATGGGAAAAAAAACATCCCTCAATCAAAATCAGAACAACTGAAAAGTATCTCGAGTAACCAAATGATCCTCAAAAACTTCCTTAAAGAAACCTTTACCCTGAGGGTAAGAGAGCGCTTTTTTAGATAGACGGTCCACCAACCTATTATGCTCTCGATAGATGTGGGAGAAAGACAAGGCCTTAAAGCTGCCAATGAGCTTTTTAGTCTCCCTACACCAGTGCCTGAGGTCTGGTGGGGAGAGCGCAGTCGATCCATTCGCCCAATTGATGATAACTGATGAATCACCAAATATATGGGCTAGTGGGATCCCCATCATTTGGGATGAATTAAGAAGAGCCCATAAGCTGAGCAAGTCCACTTTTGTGTTAGTGCCATATCCGACCCCCAGCGAGAATTCCAGGTGATGAGACTCATTTAAGAAAATACAATAGCCCACACCAGCAGTCGTACATCTAGAGGCTCCATCCATAAAACCACAGGGAAAAATCATGCAAGGAGCACTTCCCACTAATCTTCTTCGGAATTTTCTTGATGCAATCGGCGAGGGGAGAGCTTTTACAGTACTGATGATCTGCTTAATTAGGCTGTAGGTATTCCTTTTTTCACCCTCAAATAAGGCCCGATTGCGCGATTTCCAAAAGATCCACATCATGTGGAAAGGGAGCGAGAAATATGGAGAGTTCTTGGGCATGTTTACATTCCAGATTCTGATCATCTCCCCAATCGAGTCAGAGGGAGCCAAAGCTGGGAGATTTAAGATATCACAGACATGTATAGCAACCATCCTCCAAACACAGCAATTATTAAATAAGTGCTCAACAGTCTCTTCATCTGCGCAACAAAGAACACAAAACCCAGGGCCATGAAAGCCCCTTTTCTGGAGATTCTCCCGGGTGAGGATCCTATTCCAAATAGAGAGCCAAATAAAGCATGATATTTTGTTGGGTAGATCTCTGTTCCATAGGGAGAACTCAGCAAGACTAGGAGCCGGTGGAGAGTGAGAAAAAACAATGCAGTCATAAACCGCCTTAGCTGTGATAGAACCAGCATTCTTTTTATAGGTCCAAACAAGATCGTCTAAACTGTTAGAAAGGCGAATACCTGCTCCATTAAGACTTTCAATGTAATTATGCCAGATAGTAGAGTAAGATCCACCAAGATCCAAATCTTCTGCAGTATACCAATAGCAGTGCGAAGACAGAGTATTATGGGCCTGCGCGAGAGAGCAAATATTCAGGTCTTCCAGGTAAGACTGCAGATCATCAGGGAGACTGAAGGAGGACCGAAAACCAATGATAGGATCAATACCAAGGAGAATATTTTCATCGTTCCCCACCTGCCATGCTGAATGTGCTCCCATCCAAGGGAGGGAGAAATTTGTATGCCTTTTATGAGACCATTGCTTCTGGCATCCCGAATAAGAAGACTAAGACCCTCTATGACAAGAATAAAGAGGAGGGGAGATAAATGACAGCCTTGGCGAATACCTCGCGAAGCAGTGAAGAAGGCCGAGGGGGTACCATTAACCAGGACCGCGAAATTGACATAAGTGATACAAGCCATAATCCAATTAATAGTAAGAAGGGGAGTACCGATTTGGATCAAGATGAGTCTGACATAGGACCAGTCCACACGGTCGAAAGCCTTGGTAAGGTCTAGCTTTAGAACGAGAGCACAAAGATTCTTAGTCGGGATAGAAAGTTGTTTGGATAATAAGAGGTTGTAGTGTAACAACATTAGGTAAAATTAAAAAAAAACTATAACATAAAAAATCGAAACTGTGAATGCACAGTTACCTAAACCTTTCTCATTACATAATTCCCTGCTTGCAGGGAATAATAAAACCAATACAATATATAAATGCATATATTATAGACCAAAACATAATCAAGTCCAACATCCACTAAGACTATAATATTAATCCCCCTAATATTTGTGTGTTATGTGACATGTGTCCCAAGTCTCCATCATGTTTAATTGTTTCACTACAAAAAAGAACTGTATGCATGCTAGAAGCAAAAACCTAGATTTTGTGAGAAGAATCAAGTATAGTTTTTTTATTTGATATAATATTTAACAAATTCTTATTTAAATATTTGGGAAATATAATGTAATAAGCAATGTAATAGTTAATATTGTATTTGTTGAAATATACATGATTATATACTGTAATTCCTAGAACAAATGTAGAAAATGTTGATGAAACCTTGAGAGCAAATATAAAACAACTACAAACCTAAAAACAATAGATGATAACTAAAATCATATTGGAATGAACAAACCATATCTAAATAACACCTCAATAAAAATTATAAAAAATGATATCTTCATTAACTATCTTGGTTCACTAAGAAGTTTGAAAGCCCTTTCCTCTTTTTGAGTTTCACTTATCTTTAGGATCATAAAATGTCTTATATCTTTACTCTTTTGATATTGTACATATTTATGATTCTTTGAACCAAGAAGTTTGAAAGCCCTTTCCTTTTTTTGAGTTTACACTTATCTTTAGGATCATAAAATGTCTTATATCTTTACTATTTTGATATTGTACATATTTATGATTCTTATTAAAGTAATTCAAATTCTAGTTAGGTTTAAGAATTACTAATAAATAATAATAAAATATATAAAATAAAATTAAAAAAATGTTTTTGCTTGTTTAAAAAAAAAGCATTTACAATTCATGTGGTATTTTACAAGGGATTATTACAATTTTTATTTAAGGTCCATGACTAGTGCTTCCAATATTTATGTTACTTTGATTTGTATAATTAGAAAATTGAAAATCTATTTTTTTAAATAGAATTTAATTAAAAATTATAACTTTATTTTAACAGGAAAATCATATAACCAATGTTATTATGTGTTAGGTAATAAATTCCTTTAAAAACAAATAAATAAAAATGACTAATTCCTCTAAAAAAAATTATTATTATCTCTTCCCATTAATATTTCAATAATGTGTAACTAACTAAGGTAGTATCATGAATATTAAGATTTATTTCATAAATACATAAACCATATATCAAACATAATGTTAAGGTAGGGACTATTCATCTTAATTATTTAGAGATTCTACAAAAAATCTTGACTAGAAAGTGTTCTCCTTGTAATATCAACATTATTTATACTATTAATTACTTAAAATGATTTAAAGATTTGAATGATCAAACTTTTTAAATATCAACTTTCAACGTTAATATAAAATTTAAATTATATTTTTAAAAATTAATTTATTGATATAATACTATTTACGTAGAATCACATTTAAAAAGAATCCAATGATATATTTATGTAATATTAATAATGGAAGTTATACTTTCATTATAATTTGAGTGGGAAAAAATATTGAGAAGTAGAGAAAATATGGACATAATAAAAAGTATAATTTTCTATTTATTAATTGTTTTAAATTTCCATGTTTAACTACAGCGTTCAAATAAATATTTAGAAGAGATTATAAAGATTCGAGTTTATATATTTTGTATTTTGGTTTAGTAGTGTTTTCAGAAATTTTGTTCCTTTATTCAGTGTTGCAATTTATTTAAAATTTTATAGTTAATCATATGTATCAATTATATTTTTTGTTTGTGATATTTAAGTGAATATCAATTATATTAACGCAAAATTATTTATTAAATTGTATTTTTTAATCAGATAGATTTGTAAGGTATTTTATACATATTTGTTAAGGATATGGTGGTATTTTAGAGAAGTTAAATAGATTTCATTTCATCCACTAGAATTTAATTAACAATTTATTCACTGAAATAAAATAAAATAAAAATTGTTGAAAATTATTTATTTTGATTAAAAAGTGTATATAAGAGTTAGATTTTATTACAATTTATTTATTTAAAATTTTAAAATAAACTATCTCATCAAAAAAATAACTAATTTTACATAAAAAACAAATATATATTTTATGCTTCCCATACTTAATATCAACTAACTACACTGATGTAAAACTATTTATTAAATTACATTTTCTAATTAGATAAACTTTTTTTTTAGAAGGAAAAAAGCCTGACCTTGTTATTCAATAAAGTGAATCAAAGGGCATCTGACATGCTTCACCTATCAATAGAGTTACAATCAATCAAAAACATGTATGTAATCTGTTACAGCTAGTGTCTTGGAACATGTCTCAAGCACTCTTGAGCAGGCAATGGGGAGGGCACCCGGACCATACATCAGAAAGTCTAAAGAAGCCATGGCATCAAGAAGACATACTATCGTAAACTGTCCCTATCAGTCATACAAATCGAAGACACAAAAGTGCGGAGCTTCTATCAAAAGAGCCCGCTCCATATACATCAAACCACAAAGGGGTGCATAAAAAAAAGGAGAGAAAAGCTCCTGCACCGAGCTCAAAAGAGCTGGAAAGAATAAGATAAGACCAAATGGCCTTAAAGAACCTCAGTGAAAAAACCACATCCAGGAGCCAAAGATAGGGCAGATTTTGATAGTCTGTCTGCAAGTTGATTGTGTTCTCGATATGTATGACTGAAGGACAAGTGGAGGAAACAAGAGATGAGCCTTCTTGTATCCATACACCAGTGACTTAGATCCAGAGGATCCAAGGAGGCATGGAAGTTTGCCCAATTTATGATAACAGCTAAGTCCCCCAATATATTCAGACATGGGATCCCCATCAACTTTGCCACAGACAGTAGAGCCCATAGTGCCATCAATTCAGCTTTTGTATTAGTGCAAAATCCCGCCCCCATTGCAAACTCAAAAGAGTGAGACTCGTTCAAACCTAAGAAAAAAACCCACTCCACCCTTATAATCAGCAGCTGCCCCATCAAAGAAGCCATAGGGGAAGACTAAAGTTGGGCCCAACCCACAAATCCTGGGCTTTTTTATCTTTATACTTGTAGCCGGATACAACTGGATATAATAATCAATCTGATGGAGTATTCCCAAGATCGATGGTTTTTTTCCTTCGAAGATACAGTGGTTACGTCCTTTCCAAATACACTAGATGACAAAAAAAGGAAGGTAACAACAATGAGAATGTCTGGAATACAGTGACATCCAAGTAACCAAAAAGGAGCTGAGACTATCGCTCTTGGAAAAAGGTTGTAAGTGAAACCGGTCACTTAGGCTTTCATAAACTATATTCAAGACAGAACAAGAAGTAAATAGATGTTGAACACTATCCTCACCTGATCCACAAAGTGCACAGATGCCAGGCCCGATCCAGCCCCTTTTCTGGAGATTGTCCCATGTCAGAATTTTGTTTGCCAATGCCAGCCAGATGAAACATCGAATTTTCATGGGTATATTGCAAGACCAGAGGAAAGCATGTAGTTTACTACAAGTCGAAGGGGAGGAAGAGAGAACAATCAGGTCATACACCAACTCCACCGTAACATTACCATTGTGTTTATTATGGGTCCATACTAAGGAATCAGCAAGTGGATTGAGATGTATCCTACCTTGTTCCAAACACCCAGTGTAATTATCCCATGCTAATTTCCAGCTTCCTGCAATATTCAAATCTTCCGCCATATACCAATATTTGTGCAAACCTGGCAGGATGTTCTGTGCATGATTAAGAGAAACAATGCCAAGATCCTCGAGATATTCACTGAGACCCAGGGGAAGATCTGAGAGGGAATGAGTTCCAATAATCGGGTCAACACCCCAGTATATTCTAGCCATTTCCAACATGCCATGCCATGCATTTTCCTAGCCACGAGAGAGTGTGTAGGAAACCATTCCAGATCACAGAGGCACCATGAACAGTGAATTTTTTTATCTATGAGCCAAGACACAACAGATTGATTCTTCAAATATTTGTTGGTTAAAACCTAATGCCACAGACTATTTCTTTGAAGAACCATCCAAAAAAAATTTAATCTCAAGGCTGTGCTAAACCTTGGAAGGTTTTTAATACCCCAGCCACCTTTCTCTTTTGGCCAAGAAAGGTGCATCCAATTCATCAAATGATACTTGTGATTTACCCCTGTGGAGCCCCAGAGAAAGGCAAAGGTTAACCTTCTGAGTTTACCCAAAACAGAGGCTGGAATTGGAACAAGGGCCAGCCAGTAGACAGGTAGGCTAGATAACACTGCTTGAACAAGTATCAATCTACCACCAAGGGATAGATATTTATGAGAACAATGATAAATCATTTTTTCATATTTCTGAATCAGCCATAGCCAGTCATTTATCTTATACCCCAGTGATTTAAGGAAATAACCAAGATACTTGAAGCCAGTAGAAATAGTTTCCATTTTATAAGGTAGAACCCTAGCAATATTGAGAAGGGTTTCTTCATCGATATTATTGTAGAGAAAACTTGATTTTTCCAAGATGAATCTCATCCCAGACGCCTTGCAGAAGGTACTGAGAATGACTTCAAAGGCCATCCATTCATGCAGGGTACCAGTTCCCAAAAGAATAACATCATCCACGAATAAGAGGTGAGTAAGAGCAAGGGTTGATGAAATTTTAATACCTCTGATAAGACCATTTTCCCTGACATCTTTAATCAAGAGACTGAGACCTTCGATGACAAGTATGAACAGCAGGGGAGACAAGGGGACAAGGGACAACCTTGTCTAATGCCTCTGGATGCACTGAAAAAATTTGATGGAGTACCATTAACCAGCACAGCAAAGTTTGTTGATAATAAGCATCCCATAATCCAATTCAATCCCATCAGAGGCACCCCTATCTGGATCAAAATGAGTCTAATATATGACCAATTTACTCTGTCAAAGGCTTTTACCAAATCCAGCTTAAGAATGAGAGCACACGTATTTTTTGTTCTGACAGTATGAAGAATCTCTTGAGTAATACCAATGGGCTCGACAATTTGACGATTTTTGAGAAACCCAAATTTCTCCTGGGAAATGTGAGAGTCCAGATGCGGTTTTAATCTGACAGCAATAATTTTTTAAATGAGCTTATATATCAAATTACACAGAGAAATGGGCCTAAAGTCAGCAAAGGTAGTAGGCTTGTCCTTCTTAGGAATCAGGGCAAGGAAAGTGGAATTTAGAGAGGGAGTAATCCTTCTAGATATCCTAGAACTTTCCACTGCTTTAAGTAAATCCCTACCCAACAAGTCAAAAAAGTGGAGAAAGAATTCGACTGACCAGCCATCCAGGCTCAAACTCTTATCCTTTTTGAAGGACCTCAAAGCACCCTCAATCTCTAACATAGAAACATTTTCAATGAAACAACAAGCATCCTCAGTAGAGAGCATAGAAGGGTAAAGCATGACAACTTTGAGCTGGGCCAAAATACAGGTTTGCTTATCATCTCTGAAGATGTGAGAGAAATGTCTCAGTCCCAGTTCCTTAAGAGCCACCTCCTCCTCCACATAATGTCCTTCTTCATCCTATAAGGACCGAATAGCATTCTGATTCCTGCACCCCGAAGCCAAGGCATGAAAGTACTTAGTATTTGAGTCACCAAACATTGCTCATGTAGATCTACTCTTGAGCTTCCATGTGAGCAAGTAGTGCTCCAAAAAACCCTTTTTTTTAGATCTGAGCATATTCAAACTCAACTGATCCTCATGGGAGAGAATACCCAAAGAAGAAGAAATAAGAAGGGCACCAATTTCATCATCCAATCTAAGTGATCCCTTCTCCATATCAGCTCCTTTTTTTTAACCCATGACTTGACTTCCCTTTTTAGCAATCTGAGCTTATGAGAAAGTGAATCCATATCATCATCCACATCAGAGGGCATCAAGACAGGCCAACTTCTTTTAACCATTTGTGTGAAATCCAAATCTAATAGCCTAGACTTGTTGAATTTGAAGGGGTAGTTATGGGATCTCTCCCTATTGTTCCATTCAAGGCAGATCAAAAAATGGTTAGAGATATCAGAAGGGTGAGCCCACACACGGTGCATGTTAAGTTCAGGGACCAAAGATGAGGAAAATAGGAAACAGTCGAGCCTTTTACAGATCCCATCTTCCCCACCCCTCCCATTTCTCCAGGTGGGTCCCGAAGAAGGTGGAGCAATATCCACAAGATCTACCGAAGCAAAAAGTTGTTTGAAATGTGGACCAAGAGGATCGATTACAGCTTTATTACCCCAGATCTCTGAGGCACTCAGAGTCAAGTTTAAGTCCCCTCATAGAATTAAGTTAGGAGTGTTAAGAAGACCCCGGATACGGGATTTTTCCCAAAAGAGTTCCCTGTTTCTGTAGGGACCATAGCAGTTAAGGATAGCCAAAGGAGTTGATAGACCATGAAACCTTGCCTTGACAAGGATCCCCGCAACAGTTTCAAAGGCATGACATCTAACAGAAAGAGGGCTCCAGGCCGTGAGTAAGCCTCCCGAGAGGCCTGAGGCACTTGTTGCACAAAATTCCTAGTTAAGCATAAGTTTAGAAAAAGCAAGGAGAGCTAGGTAAGTAATACACATCGTTTCCTGGAAGAGAATCAGGTAAGGAGAGATCGAGAGGAGAAGGGAATGAAGGCAGTAGTGTTTGGTCTTGCCTCCCAAACCACGAACATTAAGTGACAAAAATTTTATTAAGGAACAACAGGGAGGGGAGGCAATGCTCTAAGTCCCCGCTGAAGGTTACCTCTAGTAGCATTTTTAATACGTACAGAGAGGTGAGTATAAGGAGGAGAGACAGTGGACAAAAACCTTGAAGGGTCAGACTTTTCCTTCTTCTTCTTTTTTCCGAATAGTAACATTTTCAAAACGTATGGAATTCTAAGGGAGGATAGAGGGAGCAGAAGGGTTTTTTACCAAGAAGATCGAGAGGGATTTCTGGAGCGAGGGATCATAAAAGGAGGGGGAAGATACGGGACTGTGTGGAGAGGGGACGAGTGCAGAAGGAGAAGCAGGTCAAGGAAGAGGTGGAAAGTCCTCATGTAAAAAAAGAGAAGGTGCCAAGGGAGAAGGAGATGGGATTGTCTTGGGGTAAAGGAGCAAGGGGAAGAGGAGCCAAGGTGCAAGAAGGAGAAAGGGGAGGTGTCACACCAAGGGAGGCCAAGACAGGGGTCGGTGGAATAACACAGTCTAGATGACAGTCTTGAGCAGGATTCGCATCAATATCATTTAAAGCATCAAGCAGAGAATTGGAGAAATCACCAAAAAAAGAGAGAGCCTGAGAATAAATACCTGTCTTAGGATGCACCAAATCAAAAGTAGTTGAAGGACAGCATGATACAGGAGAGCCATCCTTGCTGGAGCATGACGAACTTTTGAGAAGGAGAGGACATGTTCTTCGAATATGCTCAGTGTCATGGCATCGACTATAGTGAAAAGGGACATGGAGATAGTCTAATCATTGAACCATGAGGCACTCCTTACAAAGTATCTCATCCTCTGTTGGAAAACCATGAGATATATCCATTTCTACAAGCACCCTTGCCATCCTCTTATCGTAGGTGAGATGGAAGTCATCTTCGACTGCTACGAATCTGCTAATAGTATTGGCGATACCCTCAAGAATATTTTAGCTCCACGGGGGAAAGGGTAGTGAGGGTAGGAGAACCCAGAGGTGGCGCTTGGTCACCCTTTCCCTCAAAGGGTCAAAATGTGAATGCCAGCGACCCAGAACCAGGGATCCATTTCCAATTCTCCACAGTGATTCGAGGATGACAGACGCATGTTCAGCTTCTTAGAACACAAAGACTATCCAGCCATTGGAGAGCAAACTGATAGTTGAAAATGTAGGTAAGTAAAGGCTTCCATTGTGTTGTAGCCCATTCCACCCAATCTTTCTTCCCCAGATGACAATATTCCAACCTTCCCACCAGAGCTCTCGAACATAAGGATTCAACACGATCCATGAAAATATCATGCCCGAGCACATAGTGAAACTTGCCCGTGAGGGATTTAATACCCTTGACTTTCCTCTTCCTACGGTGGTGTGAGGAGTCCCGCTTCTCACTAATAGTGAGGAAACAAGCATGTGACAGACAGAAGGCACGGAGAGAACTAAACATGAGTCTCGACACCCCTATCAGGAGAAACCCAAAAGGTGGCGCAAAACCAAAACGTCGATCCCCCATAGGGTTGGGGCTCCTCCAAAATTCAAAACCCTAACAGGGAGCATAAGGGCCAAAACCCAGCTGTCGAAGTAAGCCAGGTACCCCGTCAAGCAAAGCTTCACAAAAGCAGACCAGACCGACATACCCGTAAAACAAAAGGAAAGGATACTGACTTCTGCAGGCAAGGACAGAAACACCGTAAAGATCGGGATGATAAAGGATAAATAACCAAGTACCCCAGAAAAAATGAAGAAACCCCAGAAGTCAACCCCGCGAAGCGAGTCACGATGAGTGACAGAAAAAACCGCACGCTGACGGAGGCATAAAAGGAAACAAGTATCAGAAATAACACAAAGGGCATACAACGTAAAAACTCATGCAAGGTGGTAACCCTACGATACCATCAAACAGACACAGAAGTCAAGATAAAACCCCCAGAGGACATGAAAAAGACAGGCAAAACTCCAAAAATTCCCACTTTTTTTGCATGGTTGGTACTAGTCTCCTAGAGAAGGGGAGGGACTCCATGTGGCCACCATCTGTAAAGGACAACACAGTAACCTGACCAGCGTGAGACCAAGACAGAGGCTCACCACCATTAGATAGACTTGTAAGGCGTTATATACACTTTATTTTGAATAGGGATTGTATGTGATACTTGGGTTTTATAAGTTGCATAGTATTATATTCATGTTTTTTTGTTTGTTTTTTTTTAATTGTAATTTTAGTGAAGTTATTTTTCAAATAAAAATATTTTACATTATTTTAATATAAAATTTTAATAGTATATTTAAATTATATATAGTTGTTTATTTTTTCCCGAGAAAAAATTATAGTTTGAATTTATATTAAATTCATAATTATACTGTTTATTGGCTAAGAAAAAATCTTACACAAAGTCTTTTTGATCGGATATTACAAACAACATTAACATTCCAACCCTAAAAAACCCCATTACAGGGCAGCCAAAAACATGTTAAAAGCATTCTTTACAAAAAAAACCGTTCATAATGAGCAAAAGACAAAATGAGGCCATGAAAAAGATTGTACGCCATATGCAGTGACATATATGTGGAGAAACCACTACTCAGTAAGCCTTAAGCACCAGGGATAACCATGGTGGTCCGACTTAGAAAGGTTAAAAAAAACAGGGCAATGCCACCAAAGCAACAATAGCCCACATCGATTCAGCCGCCATAGCAACTTCAGGTTCATGGCGTCGCTACCCACAACCAGGTCGAGCCGTTGTCGTCATTGCAATAAGAGCTACCAGTATCCGCCACGAGTGACCTTCCCTGCCACGCAATGAGCCGCCTTCACCGCCACGAGTCATCACTGCCACCACAACCCACCTTTGTCGCCACGAGACACCTCCACTGCCGACAATCACTGCTGCATAGCCCCTCGTCGCTTCCAATAACATCTCTGCCACACTATTTGCACCAACCAACATGCTGAAATCGTCGCCTCATATGGGGGAGTGTAATACACCGAACAATTATTAAATTATTTAAAACTTTGATTATTTATTTATATATATTTTGACAAATAAAGCCAAAATAAATGTAATGGGATTATTTTTAATATTAATTAAATAACTAAGAGGAATCAGAATTGAAGTAGCCTTTAAAAGAGTGTTTGTTGACCCACAAGGAGAAATGACATATGGGGAAAGTTGTTAAGTAAAAACTCAAGTGATGCAGGAGGCATCTTCCCCAAAATCAATTCAAGACTCCTTGTGGAGCATTAATGAGCAGTAAACTCATAAATGACCAAGTCCTAGGCAAAATACTATAAAGTATTGTTTCCATTGAATAAGCAGGAGGGCTTGCGATGGAGGGGAAATTATCTATTTGATGCAAAGATAGAGATTGCACATTAATCAGAATTTGCATAGGCTCGGGGGTTATGTGTTAAGTTTTTAATGGTTATACTAGATCTAATAACATTTAGCATCATAACAACATAACCGTAAGCAAAAGGATCACTGAAAGATAGACAAACACAACCACACAAAAGAACACAAATATTTATCCTGGGAAACCCTCGTGGGGAAGAAAACCCAACAAAACTTCCTCTGTATAAGATGTATCAAAAGTACAAGACAAGACCTCAAACAGTTGCGCCTTCTTCCAGCAGATATATATATCTCTCTCCTATGCGCTATACACAAGTGAGTGTGTGCTCAAATGAGGAACACAACTATTATATTTATACTATTTTTGTCACTTGACTTTTAACCTAACAAGTCGGCCCCACTTAACTTATTGGGCCGACTTCATCTAGGAAGACTCAAAACAATAATATATTATATTCATTAGGGTACTATTGAACTGACTTACAATGGAGGCTCTAACTCAAGACTCTATGATGACCAAATACAATAGTAACATCCCAACGAAGGAATAATACATCTCCCTTGGGGTACATCAATAAAATACATTTAGAATATCCTTTGAAGTTACAATATTTCAACACTCCCCCTTAATGAGAAGGGTATTCTACTGACAACATCATCATTAACTATAGGAGTAATGAGAGAGATAACAATTGCAACATCATCAAGGTGATACATCTAGACGTCATAGGATTTTTTCAACAATCATCAGTAACTGGAACAATTACTCTCAGTACTGGAACATCATATTGTACAACACTGAGCCTTTATCTTCTGCAGTACATGGTCACTTGATCCTTTGCAGCAACACTTCGATCTTATGATCCCTTGTAGCGGCACTTCTATCTTCTCGATCCTTTGCAACAACACTTCTATATTCTCAATCCTTTGTAGCGGCACTTCGATCTTCTTGATCCTTTGTAGCAGCACTTCGATATTCTTGATCCTTTGCAGCAACACTTTTGGTAAAGCCTTAGTCCATCAGGAAGTTGTCCATCATGTCATACCATGTCGAACTCAAAGATCTTATGCAGTCACTCCCCCTGAAGCAGAGCATCATCCTCCCTCTACATTTTGTACTTGAGTGACAAGTAGCATCGTTTGCTACTGATATTCTATGTATCCATATAAGGTTACTAGATACAAAGATCCCTTTATCTTGATTTTTGTTGAAATGTTCCTCTTACACTTATATGTGAGCTTGTTGTATGCTATAGGTTTCCATCTTCAACCTTGTAACGAAGGTTAAGATATTCATCACTCTAGGTGATCTTCAATCTCCTTATGTAACTATATGTGCTTATCTATGGGTGCCTTCTGAGTTCGTACAAATCCTATTCTGCAGAGTTGGTTCTTTGCTCGATATATACTTCTACTTTACTAGAGAAGTGTGTCTGGTCAATAAAGTATGTCATGCCATAGTCTATTCCTTCTTTCTGAGTCAAACCGCGAACCTTGCTTTGTATACTTGTTACTGTAGATCCACATGGAAGACACTGCGTGTTGGGCTCCGAGATTGTCTTCTATAATGATGTTATTTACATTAATTTCCCATCCTATCTACCATAATTTAATACATCTATGTCCAATAAGGTTGTCTTTTACTTTGTTTTATTAATTAAAATCTGTAAATGTAAAATAAGCCTAATATGTTATTTTTAATGTATTAAATGTGCAAATGATAAACATTTCGATATTTCATTTGACCATTCTTTCGGTCCTGTGCTCCGCACTGAGTTTGATAGCATGTTCTTATTGGTTTAAATGACTCAACTTACTTTCTTAACAAGATTTCATTCATCCTCTCTAAAACCTGTTATACATGTATACACAAATTAAAATCATAAGGTTGATAATAAGCTTTTGCATTATCCAAATGAATAATTATAACTAAAGCATCAAAAGAATTATTATTTATAAATAAAAGTTAAATCATAAAATAATCTTTTTAAACCAAACCTATATACAAACATATTGAATAAAAATGAATTCTTAATTCTTAAATAAGTTACCATTTTATATAAGTAGAAGTCTTTTAGCATTCATCAACTTAATGGTGGAAAGCCCTCACATCTTAAGTTTTAATATATATGAATGTTTTAATTGTATGCACGTGCCTTATTTTAAAATGGACCACATGGTGATATCATGCAAGGTAGATCGCATAAAGATTGAAGGAGAGAACGCTCAACAAAGAGTGGATCAATATAAGCAACAAACTCATAAATGGATGGTGATTCATCCAACGGAACTCAAGCACCCATCCGTCAATGTGGCCAACAACCCAACAGAAATTCCACTTAGAACCTGGATTTGTGAACTAATTTCTGTTACAGGTCATTTGGACTCCCATCTGGATGCCCATTCAGACCTTCATTCGTTCAAAGATTCTCCCCAGAAAACGTGTTTCTAACAGACAACATGTTTTCGGGCTAGATTTACAGGCAAACATAAAATTCTGGCACATGGGTGTTGTGCTGAATAGGCCTGTTTAGGTCTGTGCAAGTAATTTTGTGGAAATTCGAGGCCATTTGGGAGCACTTCATGTTCCTTGAAACGGACTTCGATAGAAAACATCAAAACGTGGTTGACCATTTTTCTGAGTTTGTTTTTGTTTTGATGGATCGTTGTTATAGCAGTAAAGACCTATTTTTAGAGAGGTTGACCAATGAAAGGGTCGACCTACTCTCCTTTGTAAAAAACTATATAAACATGCTCAGGGTTATGAAGAAAGGGGAGGAAAACGTTTTATAAGCTTCACTTCGAGTTTTAATAAAATCTTTGTTTCAACTGTTGATGAATTCATGTTTTGTTGGTGGTTGATCTGAGTTAGATGCAACCCCTGATTGTTGAGAAGGGCCCCTCAACAACCAGAGGTTTTTTTCATTGTGTATATTTTGTTATTTTTTTTTCTACAGATAAGTAGTTCTCATTTTTAGTATATGTATTTAACTTGGTTTTCTAGTAAATGATGTTCTTTTGTTTCCTGTAATATATTTCTGTTGTTAACATAATTTATGCTTCCAAAATTTAAGTGACCAATCATGAGTCATTTCTTTTAGCTTTTCTTTCAGATTGCTTTCTAGTTTTAAATTGCAATTAGATAGAGTTTGATTATTTCATAATTTCAATTTAGTTTGTTATAAGATTTAGCTATGTTTATTCTCATGTAGCTGTGGAAAGTTAAATTAGTTTACCTTTCAGCTCTGTTTTATTATGCAATAGAAATGTTTTCTTTCCTTATATATAGATTAGTGTAGTTGCTCTCTGATTATTTCCATTTTAAACAGCTTATTTTCTGTCTTGCTGGCACCATAGGCTCATATGCATAAGTCAACTGGCGTTAGGATCATTTAGTTTGCTTATTTTAATAGTTTACATCATTTTCTGTCATCCAGACTGTCTTTCGGACTGTCATCCGATCTTTAATATTTTCTGCTCTATTTTTATGATTGTTTAAGGTTCAATTTCTCAGATTTTTTACTAGTCTTATTTCTTGTAGTTAACCAGCATTTGCACATGTAGTTAAAACCTTGTTTTAAGTGGCATACTATTTTGCTTAAGCTTCATGTTCATTTTTAGTCATTTGCTTATCTTTGCCTTAGTTTTCCTTTCTGATTGCACCTTGAACTGTAATTAATACTTTATGTCTGATTCCTTAACTTGTTACTGTTCTAGAACTCGTCAATTTCATTCTTAGTTTAGTTTACTTCATCTTTGTCAAGGTTGATTTTGGATTAAAGCTTGGTAATCTCATTTTCAAAATGGTTTGATCATAAATCTCAGTTCAAGCATAGGATTTGCTCTTCTCATTTACATAATTGATGAAGATGTTCATGGATAGGATTTAATTCAGAAATAGAATAACCTTCTTAAGTTTTAGATTGAACTTATTTCCGAGTCATTTGCATATGGATGAATAATAGTTGCAATGTTTAAAATCACTTGTAATTGGTCACTTTTCAATTTGCACCTCTTTGTAGAAATTAAATTAGATTTACTTCTGTTTAGTTTCTCTATCGCATTTGAAAATCATTTTGATACATTCCCTCAAATTCCTCAAGGAGAGTGGAATTAGATGACTTATCTCAATTTGTTTATGAATCATTCATTGTTTATTTATTTATTTATAGTTAGCTATTAATTTGCATTTGTTAGGTTAACTAAGTCAATAATCCTTTTCAAGATAGCATAGTTCCCTGTTTTAGTAGTTAGTTGTACTTTGAAATTGTCTTGTAGTTAGATTTCTGAATTTGTTTCATGGTTAGAGTTTGAATAGTCTTTTCCATTTAAGTGATTGTTGAGTAGTTTCCATTTTTCGTAAGTAGCTTGTTTTCGATTAAGTCTTGTTTCCTATACTAGTATTTTCTTTACATCTTGCAATTTCAATTTTTGTCCATAGAGTAGAGTAGTATAGCTTGATACTATTCTGATTTATTTGATAATTCAGAACCCTTACTCAATTTTAGGTAGATTACCAGCTTCAGATTAGCTTAGATTAGTCTAAGCCTTCAATATTGCACATATAGTGTTTGCATCTCATAAGCTACCTCCATGGGTTGACAATTAAGTATTGAATTAGATAATGCATATTTTTCCCAACCCTACGAACTTCCCTTCAGGTCTCAAAACCATATCCTAGACATCACTCCTCGTGATTAATTTGTACTCTTTGATCAAAGCTTCTTCCATAGCTGGAAGGGATTGTATCAATGTTGTCACTCAAATGTGCCACATAACTACAGTGTATCTGAGGCCTCTTACTTTAGTTGGAAGTCTCATCATACTTTTCTTCATCTTGAGTTATCTCTCATGCCTAAGGTGGTTTTCATCTCTCGATGTGGATCTACCACTCTCTTATATTCTTCTGAAGCTATTTTTTCTGTCATGATGTCTTTGACCCTAGGAGCTTCAAGTTCATCTTTATGTATATTTATTGGAGTGATCTTGAATTTTCATCACTTGTTCTTCAGAACAAGTCTCATCCTTTTCTTGTACGTGATTGTATGTTATCTTTCGTACAAGTAAAATGCACCAATTGCATGGTTAGAAACATTTCATAGGACATATGCATATTGAAAAATTCTTATGCATAACGATACAATCATGCAACTATTTTAGCCAATACAACATTCATCCATTTCTCGTATACACCTAGAAACTTTCCAGATGCCTACCATATCTACCATGACATCATTGAGATTGTGCCCTAATCCAATATGTCAGCAAAGAGGTTTCATTCTAGATAAGTAGTAATGCAGTGTTGTATAGTACCATGGGATACTTACCCATAACATGTATATTTGTATTATATTGTCATTAATGCAAACATTGTATCATGCATAATACACATCATGTATAGGAAAGACAATTCAAATACTTATCTTTGTTTTTTTTATAGATTCTTTAGTGTTCTTTGTTTTCATCTCCTTCTATATCTGCAGCTTCTTCTTTGATCAATGAGATTGCTTCAATCTGATGCTTTCTTGAAAGCTTTTTTGGAAGACTGTTTCTGGTGGACCTGGGGTTTAACAAAGAAATCCTAATTTTTCAACTTAGGTATCTTTCGTATCTTATTGGACAGAAATATACGCCTCCTCAAGGAGAGTTGAGCAACATACTCATTTTCTCAAAACTGTGATTAGAACTGCAAAATATATGATGCCATAGTTTTCTTCAATTATTCTGCAGCAATTCCCTGATCTTGTTTCTATTGCATCTCTGAAATTCAATCTCCTTTGAGTTTGGAAATTCGTATTGAAGTATTCTGGTCTTCCTTCTTTCCAACCCCACATGTTAGAGAAGAATTGGTTTCACCAATTGGGACTTATGCGAATTTTCCCAAGGTGACTTACTTTAGGACTATTTAGCATAACGAACTTGTACTGACTTACACGTGTCAGTGTTTCACCTTCAAGGTCTAATTTTTTTTCCATAGAAACTAAATTTCGTGCCCTATATACAACATCTTGCAAAATTTCATTTGGACCTTCCTATCCCGAGATAGAACAATTCTCCTTGGGTCACCTATTTAGGGATGAATCCTAGGAGAGGTTGGAACCCTGAGTTGGAGGAATCATATCTCCTAGATTATAGTGAGTATGAGGCTGAAACTTTTATACAGGGTACAACAAGATTTCATCTTCATATTGTAAAAGTTTCGACTCCTGATCCTTCTCCAATCTCGAAATATAATGAAAGTCCCAACATGACTAGTTTTAGTCTTTTAGGTTTTTCAAGCATGAAACCGTAATCTTTAGTAGTTGTAGCTGTAGTAGTGTTTCAGCTGCACAAGGACTTCTTTCAGGGTAGCTCTAAAACCATGTTAAGTTTTTAATGGTTATACCATATCTAATAACATTTAGCATGATAACAACATAACCATAAGCAAAAGGATTACTAAAAGATAGAGAAGCACAACCACACAAAAGAACACAAATATTTATCCTGGGAAACCCTCATGGGAAGAAAACCCAGCAAAACTTCCTCTGTATAATATGTATCAAAAGTATAAGATAAGACCCTAGACAGGTGCACCTTATTCCAACAGATCTCTCTCTCTCTCTCTCTCTCTCTCTCTCTCTCTCTCTCTCTCTCTCTTATGCGTTATACACAAGTGAGTGTGTGTTCAAATGAGGAACACAACTCCTCTATTTATACTTTTTTTGTCAATTTTACTTTTATCCTAACAAGTCGGCCCCACTTAACTAAGGAAGACTCATAGCAATATTATATTATATTCATTAGAGTACTATTGACCCAACTTACAACAGAGGCTTTACCTCATGACTCTATGATGACCAAATACAATAGTAACATCCCTACGGAGGAATAATACATCTCTGTTGGGGTACATCAGTAAAATACATTTAGAATATCCTTTGAAGTTACAATATTTCAGCATTATGGAGCAAGTAAATTTGGCTACTCTAGGAGTTGGTTGGGAGGAATGACATCTTCGGTTTTGTTTTGCCATTAGTAATGACAAGTTTTTTATTAGTTTATCTAATGCATTGATCTTGTTATTTAAATTATGAAAGTAGATTATAATTCTGGATGCATGCATAAACAATAAATACGCAGAGGTGTTCATTAGTTTTTCTTTCAACTTGTTAGATTATTTATTAACATATAAACTTTTGTTATTTTCTAATTCAAGTATGCCTATAAATTTTAGGAATCGCAATTACTACTATTATGAAGAAAATTCAATTTTAAACTATATAAAACCTTTTATATTATAGATTAAACTTAAACAAATCCAACACAATAATATAACTTAAAGATCGAAAGCATACAGTTGCAGCATAGCAAGACAAGATTATGATTAAAGAATCCTTAGATTTTACAATCACTGGAACTGCCTTCTAGCCAAGCAAATAGTTCAATCAAAATCATACCAAAACTTAGCATTTAACTTGAATATTGTAATCAAAATCGAGGAGGCCTAGTGCCAGTTTTTTTAATAACCCTATAGTATTCATTTTAAATCAGTGACGGTCTTCCAATCGCAAAGCCTAATTGCTAGATTCAAACAATTACAGTTTAAGCATGCTAACTTATCTTAATAAACCATAGAGATCGAAAATCCCTTTTTCTTCCAACCTTGAAGCTGAGAAAACCTTGGATTGCAACCAACTAACTTGTAGTAATTTTAAAACATACCTCGTCTCTGTAGAGTAGATCTGCCATTCATTGAAGGAGTTGTGACATTTATTCTTGTACATGCACACATGCCTATAATGTTAGATCGTCCTGAGGTAGGTTAAACATGAATTTCAGATTTAAAAAGGTATAGGTTAATGCCTTCTTACCTTAGAACATAGTAATGGAGGCATAGAAGGAAGTGAACCATGTGCTTCTCAATCATGGCCCTTACAATACTTTTTCAATCTCTTTAGAAATAATTCAGGCTATCTAGGTAAACAATCAACAAAACCCAACATTTTAAACCTGCGAAAAGAATCATTTCATCTGTAAATAAGAGAAAAGATTTAAACCCTATACCTTGTGTTTTTCATTTAAAAACATAATGCTTACATTTTGATTGAAGTATGGGCCATAATGGCGAGGCCAGATCCTACTCTTGATTCATCCAATTAATTGAGTAACCACTCCTTGGTCCTCTTTGTCTCATTTGTCGAACGAAGCAATATTTTATTAAAAGGATTGAAATCAAATTAAATTTGATAAACACGGACTTGGCAGAGAGTTTTACCTTCAACGAAATGCTTAGAGAGTCGAGGATTCTTATCTTCCAAGCTCTCCATTCTTTCTCTTCCCTACACACAAACCAAAAACAAGAGATCCAATCTTCCTTTGTTGCCTGCGAAAAATTCAAATAGAATAGAGTTTCAAATCTTAAACAAAACTATTTACCTTTCCTTTCTACGAAACTCCCCGTCCTAGGAAACTCCTACATCAAAGACTGAAGGCAAGTACACCTAGAGCCTTACACCTTACCACACATAAACTAAAATAGCTAAGACTAAGCAAAGGTTGAAACTCGGCCAAAACTGGCTGGTAAAAATACTGATAGCACAACATAGTTGTTCGTTAACCGAGCAGATCTCTAGTAGAGATGCATGGAGGCAAGTTAAAAGCAAACAAAGCACAACCGTGCAACAAAGAAATTCCCGAATGAAACCATCAAGAAACCACCACAAGGAAATAGAGAACAAAAACATCCGCGACTGATTAACTAGACTGAACTCGACATAAAAACCCTAAGAGTTCTTTCAACCATGTCGATCATGCAGAGTACAAATGTAGGGCTAGGATCTACCTTCTCTTTTACGAAAAACATTTAAATCCTGCCTTCAACACTAAATTGTCTTGACTGCGCTGTCAACTCGCAAGCCATGACTCAGGACGACATAAAACCTCATTTAAAACCACCTCTTAACTCCTTAAAGTTGTCATCCATTCGCATGCAACCTATTTTAACCCTTGTGACTCCCTTAGGTCGCATATAATACTTTAGCATAGGGTGTTTCAACATAATACTTTCACATAGGGTGTTTCAGCATAATACTTTAGGATAGGGTGTTTCAACATAATACTTTCGCGTAGGGTGTTTCAGCATAATACTTTAGCATAGGGTGTTTCAACATAGTACTTTAGTATAGGGTGTTGTAGCAGAGTACTTTAGCATAGGGTGTTGCAGCATAGTACTTTGGCATAAGCTATGCTTTATATATGTTCCCACATCACATGTAGAGCTTACAAGGCATGTATGCCCCCTTTTTAAAATCACTCACCTTTTATAAGTGGGGAAAACAACAAAAGGAAACCACATCTTATAACCTTAACACAATCAAATCTAGATACATATGTCTAGTATTCATGGTGTAGGACTTTAGTCCAAGAATTAGGATTTAATCTTAGTTAATTAAAAAGAAACACATTGTAACATTAACATATCACCTTGTCGTAAAAGCAATGATTCCGGAAGTGTCATAGTTGGAGTTATTGCTGGACGGACAACAAGTCCTGTCTTCATACATACAAGAAATTGAATTAGATTATTCATGCAGAAAGATAGAAATGAACTTACGAGTAAGAAAACACTCTATGACATTTAAATAAAAAGAATTTGTTTTTATGGTGTAATTTTTGGGTTCGTGACAGGGAGGGTGATGGGCGGCCAGGGCTCCTGAGCCCTAGCCGCCACAAGCAGAGGATAAAAACAACTCTTAATGTCACATACCCCAATTTTGTAAAATTATGTAAATTGTTTTATTTTATTTCTGAGACATTATGTTAAACTTAATCCTAAGTAGGGATTGATGACTCAGCAAAGTCAATAGTTATGGAGTGTAATTGAGAATATTTAATTAATAATAAATAAATTATGGAGACAACAGCATGGGAGAGCTGTTAAAAGAGGTTACTGGTCTAACTGGTGGTTGGAACTAGGTGGAAAGGCAAAAGACAAGTGGCAGCATCCTCAAGCACTTCCTAAGTTGCAGGTGGCAACTTCCCTATATTTGGGGTCATGATTCCCCAAGAAAGTGGAATGTGAGCAGGTGGCTCATTAAATGACAGTTAACCCAACTAAGACCTAGGCAATCTTTAAAAGTACTCAATGAAGAGAGCTAAGGCTGCTCATTTTTTATTCCAGAAAGAATTCATTCAGCTGAATGTTATTCAGGAATTTCATTTGGGGAAGAAGGGAAAGACAGTAAGGGAGTGCTTTGAGGGAATGTTTGCAGTAACTTGATGCTGATTACAGCTATTTGAGCTGAAGGAACTGACTAATAGTTCTGAATTGATACTAAGTTGAAGACTGTATCTGTTTTGCTGCACCTAGTTCCAAGCCAGGGAGACCAGAGCAAGCTCGGGGGTCCTGAGAAGTCGCTGTCTGAGCGCTCTCCAGGAATTGGTAGGGAGGAACGGCCTCCCATTGCTGTTGTTGTCCACAGCATTAAACAGGTTCTTCATTCATTTCTTTATGTCTTTCTGAGTATAAATGGATAGATGTTATAATTATTTATATGTCTGAATAATTGTTTAGTATCTTGGAACGTTAGTAGCAAAAACCTGTTAGTATCACTGTGTTTTTCCACATCTGATATCATCAGATAGTACTATAGCACAGCCTTTCAGTGTTGAGAAGTAGTAAACTTCTGAACTGAGCCCTATTTTACTTGCACTTTACACAACTGTTTTTCTGTCTAACTCATTAATTATATTAAACAGTTTAAAATATTTTAGTCCTGTAAGTAACCTTGTTTTAAAGTTAGTACAGGTATTTTTG